>JARFNW010203536.1:0-15919 GCA_031763155.1 Dirona albolineata
AAGAAGAAGAAGAAGAAGAAGAAGAAGAAGAAGAAGAAGAAGAAGAAGAAGAAGAAGAAGAAGAAGAAGAAGAGGAAAAAGAGGAAGAAAAAGAGGAAGGGGAGGAGGAGGAGGGGGAGGAGTAGAAGAAGAAGTAGTGGGCTTGTAAGTTCGTCCGTCGTTTCTGGATGATGACCATGACTTCATTTTCTTCTTTTATCAAAACATGATTTAGATGCTAGGCCTGCTTCATACTTATCAAGTGGTGAAAGGGTGAGATAGGGAGTGTGGGTTTACCGAGAACATAATATTACAAAGCACAGTATCAATTTATCAGCGATTAAGCCTGTAACTGATAATAAATGACATTAATAATAATAACAATAATAATTAATGTGTATAAACCGTTCATTACAAACAGTAGCACTTTGTATGTGACAGTACGTGCACGATTACACATGTTTGTATTGTTATCACACCGTAAACTTAACACCTACCTGCGACACTTCTGGCAATAATAATTTCGTTTTACAGGTAAAGTCTTAGTCAACACTTTGAATACCTGGACAACAGGCTGCAGCTTGTTATGTGGTGGGGGTTTGTTTGTTTTTTTTCTCTCCTCGAATATAGATCCAGGCCCAGTGATAAGGTGGGTGTGTCGTAGAAAGGTTGCAATAATTAAGACTACACACGTTCGTTACCGGACTAGCTACGTGAATCGTTACCGGACTACTACTTGATATTTTTCTTTCAGGTTTGAAAAGAGTCGGTAGTATTCAAAACCTCAAATCCAAAGGGGAAGTGAGAGGGGTGGGGGGGGGGGTGTTGTTGCTATAGGCCTATAATAATAAAAAGACGTGACACACATTAGGCCCGAGGGAACACGGGTAGATAGTATAACGGGTTTTGTTCGTGTGTGTGTGTGTGAGGGGGGGGGGGGGTAGATCGAATAGAGGTTACGCACCAATGACGTTTTAGTATTTGAAAGTTATGTCGTCTGCTTCACTCAAAATTATTTGTGGCAGGTGGGGTTGGTGGCCGAGTGGTTAGGCTACTCGACCCCAGATCCAGATATCCCGAGTTCGAATCCTGACTGATGTCGAGCCCTTTGGGAAATACTTTTTATACAATTTTCCCTCACTCAACCCAGGTGTGAATGAGTAGCCAATTCACATCAACAGACAGAGAAAGATAATATCAGTGTGTTAGTATGGCGAGCCTAATAATCTACTCTACTGTATGCTCATAATGGGAGTTGGGAAGGATAGTGAATGACAGCGCCTGTTGGGAGATGAATGGTGTAAAATATGTGGATTTGTACATACAAGGGGACAGGTACTATAATATGTGCATACAGGGGGATAGGGACTATATTAAACGCGTCTTTATCTTTGTCTTTACCCGTGAGGTGTGAGCATGAAACGCTTTATAGAATCAGAATAACAATTTATTGACTACTGGTGTTTATCGTCATTTTCTGATCAGCCTTGACCATAGACACTATGAGAGCTCTCCGAAAGGTGAGGTTGTACATTAATCTATGTATATTGATTTTGTTAAAACGGTGGCAATAATATTAGTAATAAAACCTCTAGTGCATTGGACTGTCCACAATTATTGCTGTGTCTATGGTATGTGTCCTTTGGATATGTGTGCTCATGTATAATGGTTGACTTGTCTATGTGTGTATCATGTACGTATAATGTGTGTGATAGTATGTGTGCGTGTGTGTGTGAGTGTGTGTGTGTGTGTGTGTTTGTGTGTGTTTGTGTGTGTATGTGTGTGTGTATGTGTGCGTCTCGCAATTCTATCAAATGTGATATTTATTTGATGATAATAATAATGTACATTATTTATTTAAACAGAGAACAAGTAACAAAATGGGGGGGGGGGGGGGTTGGGCGTTGATGTTTGTGTTTAGATGTCTAGGTGGGTGTTGAGACCTTTTGGTGCAAAGTGACTAGAATTGAAACAGAGTGCGTCGCCCATGCTCTTCTGTTTTCGTTGCTGGTGAAGTAGAATTTAAGGACGGATACTTTGATATCTAACGTGCACCAATGGTCTAAGCGATTGAAATGCAAGGTAATATTTTCCAGACATTGCATTGCAGCAAAAGAATGTGAAATTATATTTTCACGAAAAACAATTTGCGTTTCCTTCCGGGTCAGTCGTGAGATGAATCATAGGTTGCTACTGGCTGTTACATTAGCATGAAATAAATAATTAGGTATTACTAACAATGAGAAATGCAGATTCTCTGCTTAACTGAAGTTCGCTAAAAGATTAACATTTCAAACAGGTAAGAAGTGCTTTGTGAATTTGTACTTCAGGATTGCCTTCTGTTTCATTCTGGATGGAAAACAAACCTTCTCTTTATCCTATTAAAATCGATTTTTGTGGGACTCCCAGACTAAACAGTCCAGACGTAACATCTGATTTTGGCGGAGGCTGTCTACTAATCCGTGCCGGATAGGGGCAGGAGCTTTAACTTTAAGTGCTGAAGGCTAATTGATTCCAAATATTTTGATATTAAGGTGGATAGGGTTTCACTAAGTGTAATCTTTAAAGGGGGGGGGGCATTTAGAAATTCATGATGAGAATGAGATGTGATGATAACGATGATTGATTTTAATTTTGATGACCAGGGCCAGGAGCCAAACTCAACTCAAACTCGAACCTATTTATTTTTATACACTCACTCATACTCACTACTCCTTTTTTCAGAACATTCATACCTTCCCTTCTCTTGACCTTGTCTTGTTTATATATTATTATAATCTTATTCTACTAACTACTATGACTATGAACATGATACCCAGCCAGGACTGACCCAGAAGTCAGAAGCAATGTGTTGTTTTTATTAATGTCTTGTTTTGTTTCTTGTGTAATGAAATGTGAGTTAATAATAATAGTATTTGCAACCTTTTTTGTTTTTGTGGATTGTTGTAGTGTTGATTCAAAAGGTCAGTGAGTGAGTCAGGTATCTTAAATCTAGTCTCAGAGGCTTCAGCTCCCTTCGCCTTCATATTCATGGTAACATTATGTAAGAAGAGAGAATGATGATAGTGATAGAGGAGGCTGATGATAATGCAGGAATCTAGCAAGGTACTCTGCTATAGAGTTTAGATTTAGAGTAAGATTTATTAGAATTAGGTAAGGCTTTTACTTTTGTGTATCAAATGATTATTATGACAAACAATCATCAATGAACAATGTTGTTATTGTTAGCACCCTGATTAGTCATCATAGGATTGGGGTCACAGTTTGAGTTAGTCATGACATACAAGGCGACAAATATGGTGACTGCTTGACTGTCCAACCCACACACCGTCTTTAATTTAGCAGTGACCAGCTTGAATGTGGTGAACAATGGCTGTTCTATTTAACTAAAAGACTTTCCAATTTTGTATGATTGTTAGAATTTGATGAAACAAAATGTCATGAACACAAGCCATGTACATGAAAACAAGAACAAATGCACATATCATTTCTTTTCATATAATATAATTTTTCTCATTATTACTCCATAGATGGCAATCGTCCTGAGGTTTTTGTAGAACTTTATAAAACAAAAAATGGGATCCTTTGAGATTAGCAAAGATGACCAGAATTCTGGTCAGAGCAGGAACTTCCCATCAAACACTACCGATGTTCCCATGCATGATGTCATGGAGATGACCTGCTTCTATAATTATAACAGAGTAGCATGCGTCAGGTAAGTTATAAATCATTATAAATGCAATCATTGTTTCACTTTATTCATATAAAGACACACAACCTATTTTGATGAACTGACAGAACATGCCTAGACTCCCGAAGCATCTTTGTTTTTATCTTACTTTCTTTCTACATTTCTTAATTTTTCTCTTTTCTTTTCTCTTTGATATCTATTTATCATTTTATTTAAATTTTAACCCAAATTCACAGAGTGTGATGGCAAGCATCAAAGTGTTTGCGATTCTTAATTTTGCCCTTTGTTTCAATATTAGGAGGACCAATATCTCAATTAGTAGAGCATCATGTGACTGCCACACAGGTGTGTCCTGAGTTCGATTCCCGGTCTGTGTAGAATTGTTATGGTCCTCCCGCTTTACCCGCCTGCAAAATGGGTGGCCAGGTCAAATGTAGATCTAACAAAAGTAAAGGCTTTGTGGAAAACAAACATTACGCTGTGTATGCTTGTGGTGTAAATCACTTGTAACTCTTTATCTGATTTTACGCGATACCCATCACCAGTTATATGACTTACTGTACTTTTACTTTATTTGAATAATACCTGATGCTAATTTAAAGTCTTTTATAACTAATGGAAAAAGCTGAAAGTAGTTTAAAATGATTAAAAGTTCAATATGTTAATACTTTAAATGCTTTTATACTGGAAACAGTCCCATGTTGAAACCCTAAGACTTAGACCAGTCTACCCCTGTATAAATGATATTTGAAAATGAACCAAGGCAAGTTTTAGTACTAATAATAATCATTTTTATAGTGCCATATCCACGGGGTAAATGTGCTACTGTAAAGTGCTCAGAGCATGGTGGTGATCGTGGATAAGCGCTATATAAATGCCATTTATTATTATTATTACAATGATGCTCTATGTAGCTTTAACTTTAAATGACATGGACAATAATATCATGGTAGTAGTTTTAAAAGGAAACATCACAAACATAATTAAACATTAATCGTGCTATTGCCTATATTTATAGTTCTCTAGTTATTATAATCTACTGAAGTCTGACTGTGGGTTTAGTTCACATTGTTTTATGTCTTGCACTCCCCAGGAGCAGCATTCTGACCACCCTAGCATTTCTGACCGCTCTATTTTGCATCGGAAAATTGATCAGGCTCCATGTAGCTAAGCATCCCTCCTACCACCAGTACGTCATCTTCTATGCAGCGGCTTTAGAATGCGTTGTTGGGTGAGTCATTTGTCAAGTTTGGATTTCTCTAACTGTTCAGCAATTGTTTGTTGTCAATATAATTTATAATAAAGTTTTTGCTAATGCTTACTACAGTTAATTATTTATTTATTTTTCCCTTTTTTGGTCCTCATTGCCTTGTTACTTGTGAATGTAAATTGTAAACATATTATATATATATATATATATATATATGTGCTATTTAACACCGAAAGGTACAAAAGGTAAATTGATCAAGAAAGAAAGAAGCTATTTAACAGTTAAGTTACATTGAGTACATCCTGTTACTTTTCCAAAACAATCTTCATCCTTTATACAATAGGACAAGATCGTCAGGTTTTCCCCAGCAACTTGACCTTGCTATTCGGAAAGTACCGAAAACAAATCATGAGATTCCTTATTCACCATTGGAAAGTTGTTTGTCAATGTACTTTTATGCTCACAATAGAATGACCTTGTGGAAATGGAAAACCCAAGCAAACGGTTTTGACCTATTAATATAATATGTGTTCATCTTTTTTTCTTCCCTAGTGGCATTCACTGGATGTTTTGGAACGTGAGCCAGCTTGATTTCCTCCTCCATTACATCAAGCTGCTTCAGGTGTTGCTGATGTGTCACTACTACATTACCCTGGCTATTAGAGCTGTCAGGAAGGAGTACTGGGCAGACAAGTCAGTCAAAACCTTCATTCTTTATCATGATAATGATGATATTAATATTTATATTATTCAAAATAATAATAATGATAAAAATAATAACAATAATAATGATGATAATAATAATGATACTAAGTAATAATGTTAAACAGTGATAATAATAATGAAATCATTTGACTTAGCTCCACTTTCCATCTCATGTTATACTTTTTTTTCTAGCCTTTCCTTTATATTTCTACTTAAAGGTAGATACACAAAACAAGGGTGTTAATAAGAAAATTTAAAAAAATCTGGCGACCCAAAAATGCGGAATGAGAAATGTTAGCTTGAATCTTGATTGTACATCAACCTCGATGCTGTTGTTACTTTAGTATCAATTTTAGTGTTGTATTATTATAGGTTATGCATTAAAACATGTATTGAAAAAGACAAAGATCAATAGTAAAGCATTTTATTTTATGTTCATAGTTTCTATATTTAAAATTGTCAAAAAAATAAATAGATTGAGTTATAGTGAATTAATATAGTTTGTCCCTATTTCTATCCATTTCTGCCTTTTATACTAGGAAACAGAATGTAATATTTGGTGGGGTTTTTGTGGGTTGGTGACTTTGTTTGTTTGTTGCTGGGGTTTTTTTATGCCAAATTTTATTATGTTTATGACATTGATTTATATTTTCTTTCTTTCTGTTCCAGGTTTATGTACCCATTTCTGTTTGTGGCAGTCCTTTACTTCACTGTTATCGCCACCTTTGGTATCTTCAACACAGAGTCTACCTTTGTGGAATGTCTCGGTATGTTTCCCCCCACTGTCTTGTTTTCCCTTTCTTTTCTAATTCATTGTTCAAGTTGTTACATTCGTTATCGTGCAGGGGTGTAAAGCTTTTAGATCTTGTCTGATTTCAGACTTTTTGCTTGATGGGTTGTCTCAGAGTACCTTTGCTCAGTGGATAAACTTAAGATAACTGATGTTTTCAGGGGGTTTTCTCATTTGCCATTTACACCCCTGATTATGGTGGTAGCAATATGGGTGGTGGCAATCTTAATCAGAGATATTGATGGTAATTATAACAGTAATTAATTATGCAGCGCTTATCCACAATCATCACCATGCTCTAGGCGCTTTACAGTAGCACATTTGAAAGCAACAGAACACTCAACGTTTAATACGCCACACTCTGCCTGCTTAAAGGTGCAAATGCAATTTTTGGACAAAGACAAAGATGCATCGATAGGGCATGGTAAGCAGGGCAAGAAGTGTTCATTACGCGGCTACCGACACCCTTTTTATCATAAGAAAAATCAAATGAAATAACAATTATAGAACCAAATATATTACTGCTGCTTCTAGTACTAGTACAATAATGGTAATGATAATACATATGTAACTACAAGAATAAGGTTTGCAGGAATGTAATATAGTAAAGGAATGAGGGAAACAACAGAGATAATGATGAATAATAATAAAGGGCCTTTATATATAGCGCTTATCCACGATCATCACCGAGCTCTGAGCGCTTCAAAATAGCACATTTGCCCCAGGGAAGCAACAGAACACTTAATACGCCACGCGCTGCCTGCTAGGCGCGAATAACATTTTTGGACAAGGACAAACGCTGCTTACATCTTAGCAATGTATACTTTGTGATCATTGGTTGTTTACCTGTTGTATCATCTTTCAGCGCCATACTGGATAGCTCTGTCAAGTGCGGAACTCATCGTGGTCCAAATGTTTTTTGTTTGTGGCTTCTATATTACCCGTCGTCTGAACGAAATCAGCACCCTGGACTCTGTGAGATGGGCGCAGAAACGGGACTTGTGGTGGTAAGATTTTACTTTTGTCGTCGTCTGTAGCTCTTTTTTGTCGCAAAGCAGTTGTAGCCAACAGCTTCACACCCAGCCTTCTGTCACCATAAATGGCTCAACACAGAGCTTGACATTTTATGGATCAGGATTTTACACAGTGCAGGAGGTCAATCTACTGTTAGTCATGAGGAGCTGGTGACGGAGTGGCTAAGTCACTCGCCTTTAATTCGAGAGGTTGCATGTTCAAATCCTGGTGGAAGCTCTTTTTTTCCCTCAAGACCTTGATCCCACTTTAACGGCTGGGTTATTCCGGCCTACCCTCGGCATAGACCCTAACCCTAAAGACAAATTTCCCCCTGGGATGAATATGGGACATTTATTTATTTATTTATTTATTTATTTAAAAACACTTTGACTAACAAACAGATTTTCTGTGACCTTAATGTCTATCGTTCCCAACTGTGAAGAGCATAGTTTTAGTTTTTGGTGATGAGACAAATGGTAGGTGTCTATTTTCTCCGGGTTTTTTTGTGGTTTTTTTTGCTGCTCCTTTTTTCTACTTGAGATGTAATGGTTCCCCCTTGTAATTGCTTTTGGTTTAAAAAAAAAAAAGTGAAATGGGGAAAAAAAATGTGATGTGGAAGTATGCAGGTATTTTTGTTCTTGTAGTGTGAACCGTAACATCATCACGAGTAGGAGTCAAAGGGCCAGATAGAGTCATTTATTTTTAGATTCTATGGGGAAGTTTAATGTCTGATATTTCTAAATAGATTGTAATGGCGCAGTGGGCGAGAGGTTAAGACATTGCACTAAAGACGCTGGTGGGGGCAGTTGGAGTCTGGCTTTTGGCATTGTGACTTATCCTTGGACAAGAAAATTAACTCCTATTGCCTGCTGCACTACGGCTGATGCGTCAGTTATTTTTTTACTTTTTTCTAAATAAACCCTAAACCCAAGTGGCCCTTGTTGTGGACAAAGAAAAGGCAATTTTATTTCATTTTATTTATGACAAATATATTATATTTATATATTTTATCTCCCTTTTTCCAGTATTGTGGTTGTCTTTGAGATGTCTGCGCTTGGTACCTTCATTTTTGACATTGTTCTCCAAACTGGTAAGTTTTGATCTAGTTGACCAACCGAGAAAAGAGAAAAAAAGAAAAAAGTACCATGAGATGGTCAATTCGAGTAAATGATGACCGAAGAAAGACTAGGAAGTATTACAATAAGTGAGAAAGAGAAGGGGGGGGAGACACATAGAAGACTGCTGGCTGGACATGGGGGGCGGCCGAAGTAAAAAGACTAAATGAAAGTCAGGGTCAGTGTTGAGATCAAAATATAGTATATGTAGTTTGACATAATATTCCAATATTTTGTTCTGACACCCCAACCTCCTTTTCCCCCAATAGATACTTTATTGAGATTTTGTTTAGAACTTGTCTCAAAATTGTATTTTTCAGTTGGAGACAGAAACACAGGATGCAGTGCAATATTTGTAAGTTTGTTTTGGTTTGTTTTGTTTTGGGTTTTAAAATTATTATTTTTTCTTAAACAAATATTTATGTAAAATTAAATTTGTTGTATATTTATAATATATATCAAATACTGTGTGATAAATATGATATATAAAACATTGTGTAATAAATATGAAAGTGCATTTTGAATAAACGTTAGAATGTTACAACATGATGTTTTTACAAGTATTTCATATATTTTTACAGATAATTTTCACTCTAGATACTTTAAAAAATTCAATTTATTTTTTTCTCATTCATTTTTGGTACTTTTAATTGACTGCAGATGGAGGATGGCTTTAGAATTATGTGATTTGATTATATTTTATTGTTACTTTTTCTTTTCAGTCCCACCATCAAACTGTTTACTCCCCTCTGTTGGTTACCCTAATGGTGAGTAAAGTTTTACCTCTGCAGACTATAATACAGTCAGATCTGTGACATGTAAATACGTATTTACATATATTATTCACGTGTTATTATTAATTTCAATACTGTGATGCTCCATATCTTATCATGTTGTAATTTTTATTCACGTCTGTAAAATGAATTTCCCTAATGGGATAAAAATAAAGTATTATTGTTATTATTACTAAAAAGTATGAAAGGGGGGGGGGGATGGTATATCTTCATATGTAACACAAATAACCAAGGTCCCCCCCCCCCCCCCCCCCCTTCGTCAACCAACTAGCACAGAAAATAAAAAATCATAAATCACAAAAGTAGTATGGTAGTGGTAGCTCGATTAGTTTCAGATCATCATGATCTGTGCGGCCGGACAACCAAGTAAGCTGTTAGGGGATTGAGGCCCACAGAGCTGGTGCTTATTCCCGTTTCCATAGCATGAAGCGGAGAGAGTGGCAATGTGTCACCTTTCTGGGTAGGACCTTGGTCTACGGCAGATTACTTCCCCAGTTGTAAGCTGGTGCCCATTTCAATACCTGAGTTGAGAGAGGTAATTTGATGTTCCAAGATGGCTTTTTCTCCCCGCATTTAAAAAATCTTATTTAACTGAAGTTTGGGATTTCCTTGCTGAAGAAAAACTAGGGATAGTATTCGAACCCACGGCCTTTTGCAAGAGAGTCCTTTGTCCTAATCACTCGGCCAATGCGCCCCTACCAGTGACGTGTGTAGCCTGGAAATGTTTGTATTCTTCAACAGGGATAAAAGCAAAGAGACTACAAAATGCAATTTGAAAAGGAATAAAAAAAAAGCACTTCTGTAATATCATCAACTTCACTATGAAAGGGATAAATGAAAGAAGACTATGTTAGAATAACCTACCACTATGTTATGTGAAAATATAGAGAGAGTTGAGGAAGGGAAAAATGGAAGTAGATAATGTTAGAATTACATGGAGTTTTTTTGGGGTTTTTTCTGACATCCACTACTAGTAAACCGTTTTTGATATACGAAGATTTGCAAATATACAATTTTATCTCCTTGATTTAATTTTAATGTTTGAGATTTTTGTTTCCATGTCAGGTGCTGAAGCTGTTGTTGCCGATTTGGGTGATGATGTTTGTGTTCCAACCCACGACCACCGCCACCACCAAGGACGGGGAAGCGGTCATGCCGGGATACAGCGACGATGGGGTGAGTGGGGGCAGTTGATCGTTAGGATTACACGGACAGTGGTCTCTAAACGCCAACAGTTGTATTCGCTCCTAACAGGATGCATGTGGGGTACTAAGTGTTGAGCATTCCGTTGCTTTCCGGGGGTAAATGTGCCGCTATCAAGCGCTTAGAGTTGGTGATGATTGTGGATAAGGGCTACATTTAAATGTCATTTATTTTATTTATATTTATTTGTTTTTCTCTCTGTATCATCCTCCCTCAGACGTACGGATCCATCTTCAGCGAGGACCTGGCCTATCGCCAGCTGTATCAACCAGGCGACAACTTCCCGTACGCTGTGAACGCCTCCAACCTGCCCACCACCACCGGCCCCTGCATGTACGACCCCACTATGCCTTTTGCCTACACCAATCCCACACTGCCCCATTCGTCCAGCTTGCAGCCCATCTTGGAGGAGGGTGGCGAGGCCCAGGAACCAGGGCATGTTGACGGCAAGAAAAAGAAAGTCAAAAAGGTCAGAACTGAAAACTGGATTTTTTTGTTTTAAAGATTTAAAGAAAAACAAAAACATACACAAGAAAATTTTAACAAGCTGGAAAACATGGTCAAGTTGAAAATGTAGCATGTCATGATTTTAAGATCCAATTTTCAACAAATGCCTGCAAAACACTGTATTGATTTGAGTATGCAAATCTTGGCACACTGTCAATGAATGGGATTTTGAACCTGTTCGATCATCTGTTCATCAATTTTGTACGTAATCACTTCTGTAGTCAAGTGACTCATTGATCAATTACAATGCCAGTTGATACTGGTATTGACGTACATAATATATATTGTCATCTCGTAATAATTTCCCTCTTGGGATTAACACATTTCTACCTAGGGCTGTCTCCCCTCACATCCCCTCTATGCCTGGGCCTGCCTCTTATAATGTAAGCTTGTGTCGTAGTGTTTACTAAAATATTGATGTAGCACTTAGCTATGAACGTATTTCGTACAAACTTCACACTCATTCATAAGTAACTAAAGAAAATGATTCTAAAAAAATAATATAATTTGACTTTATTTAGATTTGTTATTGATTGATGAAATATTCATAACAAAGTTGAAAGTGAGAGAGGGGATTGCGATTGGGAGAATATGATGTGTGTTCTCGGCTTATTTCGACCAGATCGTTGGAGCCGAGTCTAGACATATTGATAACTGGTTTTGTGTCAAATGAACTCCATTTTGTGTCAATTTCGCAACTTTCAGGGAGAAAATCCGAGTAATTTTCACATTCCGACCGTTCTATTTTGCTGTCCGAATCTATTCATAATTTCGCGCAACACCTCTTCGGTTGAATATCGCTTGTTTTAACTCAGTTTTTTTAACACGATTTTAGCTCGAATCGAGAAGTAAACAATGTATGAGGGGGGTGTTGTTGTTTAGTGACCCGGAAATAGTTATCATGTTATAAAATAAAGTGCAGCGAAACAAAAATAGAGGTTGGAAAAGCCGATAGTCAATTTGCGAGAATACTCGTCGCCCGGCTGGTGGGAGTGACCAGGTTTGGCGAGAATACTCATCGCCCGGCGGAAATGTGTTAATAAAGTATATCTTATCTTATCTTATAATTCTCTCATACTTACCTACTATTCTTATCTGAGTGTTGACACAGTTTTGCATCATTTTCACAGAGAATAAATACCTCCCAATATCTTGTTCTATTCCCTTTCCGTTTCCCTGAGCTAAGGTTATTTCTCATTTAAGTCATTTGTGTTTGATCATGTTCATGAAATTGTAATTTTTGGTGCAAAGTACAATTTTTTTACAACCTACAAATGAAATTCAATTCTCTAGGTGGGATTTGACAGGCAATGTTAATGTTAGGAATACTTGTACAACATCAAAACAAACATAGAAGAAGAATAAAGGCACATTTAATCTGTTATGATAAATTTATATATTGATTTTCATTGACTTATCTCTCATTACTTGTTTTTCTTTCTCTCATTCTCTCTTTATTTCTTTTCAGGTCAGGAAAGTTAAAGGATCAGGCTCTAACGACCCTTCGACCCCCAAGAAAAAGAGAACTAAAAAATCAAGCAAGTCAGTCAACAACTGCCAGCCGGAAAACGTTTAGGCGTCCGACCCTGGAGACGGTTGTCTGGCGAACGAGTCGTACAAGGTTGCCAGGTTGATTAGTAGTTTGACAAAGCCGGCCAATAAAAGGCAATATGGTCGATTCATTCAAGTCGGGAATTCCGCAGGAAGTAATGGCCAGCTGTTTTGGCGTTGATGAAATATTGGAAGGTCGTATCATGGGGACGTATCGTGTGAGCAAGGCAGAATTATATTCAAATTTGCCATTTTGGGAACAAACTGAAGTATGCACAAGGTATATCATATATGTCATATATATACTATTGAACACCCTCCTCCCCTCCCCCTCCTCTTTCATCTCTGACTTCCTATGGAATCTCCCCTTTCATGGATCAATCCTGAATAGTAACAAAGATGTTAAAGTAGAAGAATGAAATCACGCTGAGCAAAGGAGATATGTTAAAACAACCAAACTTTTTAAAGAATAAAATAAATTTTTTAAAGTGAAACTAAAGGTTAATCTGGCAACCTAGTTTAGTATTTCACAATTTTGGAAATGTTTTGATGTTTTTGAGTCAATGGTTAAATGAAATTAAATCAGTGACCAACGTATGTCTGGAGTTTTTTATTAAAAAGACCATAGTAGTAATATATCTAGATTTTGGGGAATTGAGAGTTACGGGTACTGCCTTGTAGTTAAAGATGTGGCGCCTCAGCTGGTCTATCTAGGCATGGTGCCGATACCTTGGTATATAACATCACAAAATAAAATATCTAAAATGGAGCATGAGAGAAAAAATGTGTCGGGTTGGTTTTTTTTTGGGGGGGGGGGGGGGTCTCCTGAAAAAATTGGAAAATAGATGTATGGTCATTTGCAACAACAACTACTCCATATATACGTATGTATGTATATATTTAGGGATGGGAGGGACTGAGTTACCTGGTGAAAATAAAAGGAGGATTTATTATAGATAATGATAATCAAATCTTACGCTAAAAGTTAAAAGGCGTCAAAAGTATTTTATACAGGATGAATCAATTTTTCCACATTATTTTTTTTTTTTTAACTACCCACAATACATTAATATTGTCCACTTTGTCGTCTGTCTGGCAAAAGGGATCCGAGGTGGTCTGTGGGATTTTATTTTTCAAATTTATTATTTAATCCTTCAACAGCGGTTTGACAAGAAGGTAGGGCAATACACAAACAAAAAACTAATTAAACAAGAGACAGGGAAAAATACGAAAGCGAAAATTGACAGCGGTATTTGAACCTGCACTAATGTCACCAACACTAAGTAAGCTATGGCTGTCAATTTTCATGTTCTTTGCTTTCCACATATTTTTTTTTTTGGTCTATTTTTCAGACACTTCTTTACATTTTACATGCTACAGTATTTTTTACTCCACAATAATATATATTTTTTCCTAAACGTCTAATGTTTAATTTTGACAAAAGCTTGTTGGATAAGCGCACGGTGCAATGAATTCTAGTCACTTGTACTCTCCTCATTAGTTCTCTAAACTTTACATTTACAGAGAATGTGGGAGCAAACGTTAGTATCAATGTTTTTGTTCTTTTTAAAGAATCTACCCACGTATTCATCGTGTATTCACAGACGTTAGATAAGCTGTGAGCACTTTCTGGCATAATCCTAATTGACATAATTTAACTAACAACCAAGTGTTCGCAAAATATGAACTAATTATAGTGCTCATGAGTGCACAAATATCTTATCCGCTAACACAAGGTGTGTGTGTTCGGCCCCTAGTCAATTGTAAATAGTATAATATTGTTATTATTATTATATTATTATTATTATTATTATTATATTATTATTATTATTATTATTAGGCTAAGCATTCATTTTAGTGAAATCCAAAGGCTACAAGAAAAACTGCTTATTGCTGTGGGTGTGATTAAGACGTGCAGGACATTAAAATAAGCAAACCATGTCTACGAAAACGGATTTGTGCTCCGTCTATTATTATCATCATCGTCCATTTTTTTAGATTTGTCATTTACATCATATTATATCATATCATACTCATACACTCCAAAATGACAAACACACACACACTGCGTGTGAAAACACTTATTGTAAACCAGCATTAGTTCAGAAGTGTTTTGCTGACCTCGTCAATTATTTCTACTCATTCCCAATTGCTATTAATTTGAAATTTTTTAAATTTATTTTTGCCGTGTTGTTTGTTTTTCCGTTTAGGTAATTCTTTTAGAGAGTATTTCAAAATGCTCAACATTAGAGGATTTTTAAAATTTTTGTTCATTGCGATAAGGTTTTTTTTGTTTTTGTTTGTTTTCAATCATTGATTATTTATTAGTGTAGAAAATACACGGCTTGTAAAATGTGAAGGATGTAAATGTTGTAAATATTATTAATGTCGTGAAGTGTGGGGGTGAGGATTGTGGAAGAAGAGGAATGAATGGATATATATGTTAACTGAAAGGTTTCATAAGTTGATTGGGTTTCATAAATTGAATGGTTTTACAGATTGAATGGTTTCATAGATTGAACGGTTTCATAGATTGAATGGTATCATAGATTGAATGGTTTTATAGATTAAATGGTATCATAGATTGAATGGTTTCATAGATTGAATGGTATCATAGATTGAATGGTTTTATAGATTGAAAGGGTTTCATAGATAGAATGGGTTTCATAGATAGAATGGTCTCACAAATGCACTTCCTTGTTCTGAAGAAGTAGCCCCTTTGCGACAGCTACAACCAGCCTTGACGACATGTGAGTGAATGACACTAGTGTATGCTGCCAGAGGTACAACAAATACAATGTCCTCTTACAAATTGGTTGTCGAGAGGAAATCCAGTCTCAAAATTTTAATGGAAAGTTTTTTCTATACTAATTGCCATGTTCAGGAGACTTTTTGTCCTTTTCACTTTCATTCTACGGACACAGTGGGTTGGTCTCCTGCTTGTCTTCAATTCTTGATCCAAAGCGCTTCCTCCCCAGCTCTATGCTCTAAACAGCTGTGCCCAAAAATGCATTCTGCAGTGGAGTGTAACTGGGAATGGATAACAAGCGAAAAAAGAAGACACTTTATGGAATCAGTTGCTTTTTGCATCTTAACGTTATCGAACCAAAGTACTCAGAAATATTTTATAGCATACTAGTCGCAATTCAACACCCTTTTTATGGAAGGGAAGTAAATGAATGTGCGAGAGAAAATGTTTTGTAATATTATTATTATTATTTATTGTTATTATTATCATTATTGTTATTATCATTATTGTTATTATTATTATTATTGTTATTGCTATTATTATTATTATTATTATTATTATTATTATTATTATTGCTATTATTATTATTATTATTATTATTATTATTATTA
>JARFNW010203647.1:0-15912 GCA_031763155.1 Dirona albolineata
GTTTCTGTAATTACTTCCTGCCATGTTGTTTTTGGTCTACCTCTAGGTAATTTCCCTTGCTGTTTACATTGTAATATAATAACACACACACACACGCAACCCAAATACCAATGACCTTTAAAAATAATTTGAAAAGATTTTAAGGATTAACAAACGGTATTAACATCACCAAAAAAAAAATCAATAGTTGATTTCTATAGTAAATCTTGACATCCCCATTTTGATGACTATACTGTTCACTTATAACACCATTTCCATTACCCCACTCTCCCCTCTCTCCACACCTAACCTCCTCTACCCACCCCTAACCTCTTTACCCCCCCCCCCCAACCTCTCTCTTCCCCCTCCCCAACCCCTACCCTATCCTTCCTTCTCCTCTCTCAACCCCTCTCCTCACCCCTCTCCCCCCCTTCTATAATATCTCTAACCAGCCGGCCCCCTAGCCCTAGCCAGAGAAACCCTGACCCAGGACAAAGACCCCTTCTTCGTTTTGAACAGCGACATCATCTGTGATTTTCCCTTCAAGGACATGCTGCTGTTCCACAAGAATCACGGCAAGGAAGGAACTATTGTGGTATGTGGCATTCTTTTAAAATATTGTTAAAAAAGAAGAAAAAAATTAAATTGTATTTTTGAAACTTAGTTTATTGATTGTACCTTTTACGCATTGGGCTCATCACCTGCTCGTCTTTAATTTCTGATGCAGTCTTTCTAACCATGTGTAAGGTGATGAGTGGTGTTAGTCCTCTTGTCATTTGGATTTACTTCCATTTGTCATGTATACCCTTCATAGCTTGACTTATGGCTGGCCCCTACACTGCTTTCTTTAGTATAAAGGGGACTCAATAAACAACAACCTTTTGCATTCATTTTCGCCCTCAATTGCACTCAATATTTAAAAATATATATTGTATTTTTAACCTATGTTTAAATTCCCAATCATTGTCGGTTGCTTCAGTGCTGATTCTAGATGAGCCAAAAAACACTTGGTGTCAAAATGATTGTGATTTACCATTTTTTTAAAAATATATTCAGCCCTCCGTAGTAAGGTGACGTTGGCCAGGCATTCGTAAGGAGGAATAAAGATAATCCATCAAGCATGAGCCTGATGTCAACTGGAATCACCTATGTTGTCCAAGTGAGCAAATCAGGGGTTAATAGTTTTGCCCAAGGAAAAGAAACGAAATGCCTGAAGTGGGGCTCGAACCCGGGTTGCCCAGATTGCAGTGCAATGCCTTAACTACTCGACCATCTCGTACCCTAATCGTTAGTTACCCAAAAATGAAACAAATAGAAAACGAATGTGGTGGGTCCATATATTTTCCATTTTTAGTTAACTGAGATTCATATGAATACTGTCATGTCCAAATGAAAGGCAGTGATTGCATGGCCGGTGGTCTCAAGTCAAACTAACTACGGGTCACAACATCGGCCCTACGTGCTGCCGTTTCCAAATTCTCATTTACCCCCTCCCTCCTCGCCTTGGCCAGGTAACCAAAGTGGAAGAGCCGTCCAAGTACGGAGTGGTTGTCTACGATGCAGAGAACGGTGCCATCCAAAGGTTTGTGGAGAAACCACAGGAGTACGTCTCCAACAAGATCAACGCTGGCATGTACATCTTCTCTCCGTCCGTCTTGGATAGGATCCAGGTCAGTGTCTGACACACGTGGCTGTGTCTTTGTGCTGGTGTCAATGCGTCTATGTGTGTATGTGTGCATGGATGTGAATATGCATTACTTGTACTTGAAATCTCACAGAGTGCCCAAGCAGTCTGATGTTTAGATATGTGTATGTATCTATATGTTGTATTTATGTTTGTATAATGTGTATGTATATTATGTGTATGTATATGCTGTATGCATACATAGTTTATGTGCATGTATACGATGTGAAGGTATATCTATATATGTATGTGTTATTTGTATTTGGAATACTCACTGAGTCCCTAGCAGGGTGTTCATATATTACGTGTAAGTATGTATCCCATTGCATTGCAAACACTTTCTTTCAGTTTTTCCGGCTGGGTTCAGGGTTGTGTGTCCAGTATCGTTCAATATCCATCTCAACTCATGAGGGAAGCATACAGTAGACTAGCCTGTTGTTAGACTCATCGTACTGACATACTGACACTATCTTTTTGTCTGTAGCTGGGTACTCAATCTCGAGGCCGGCAGTCTAACCACTCACATTCCTCCTCTATCCTCCTTTGGGTACCATATCAATTCCACCATTCCAGAAGGCTTATTGTTTTTCCGTTCTAAGATTGGCTAAGGCTGTCGCTTCTAAGTGGATTCAATGTCTTCACTTTTTAATTATTTTTTAATTATGTATTATGGAGCTTCATTCATCTGATATATTTTCTGTTTCCCGCCCATTCGTCATCGGCCCATACCCCCGTCCTCAGCTCCAACCCACGTCCATAGAGAAGGAAGTGTTTCCATTCATGGCCAAGGATGGACATTTGTTTGCTATGGAACTACAAGGTTAAGAAAACATTCCACTGTCAACAAATTCAGCTTGTTTGTTTGTCTTGTGTGTACACAGTTGGTGTCAGGGACATTTGCTTAATTGGGAAGATTCTCTGGGGCGGAATTTTTTCCATATATAATATTATAAAGCCTTCCTCATATTTGATTTCAGCCATTTAATGGGGACGAAAATAAGCTGTCCAAATAGAATTATTATGAGGGTCATTCATTGCTTAAATCTGGAAACACTTGTTCAAAAATGTCTTTGCTTGTTCATGAATATTTCTTTCCCACTTTTACTTCTTTTTTTTAACTTATCAAATAAAGATCATCCTAAATGATTTCAGCTTAACAAAACTTTTTAGGGGCCGACTTGTCAAACGTATTTCTATGAATAACACTTTGGTATTCGGTCGTCCAATCAGGTTTCTGGATGGATGTAGGTCAACCCAAAGACTTCCTGACGGGAATGTGTTTGTACCTGACCTCCTTGAAACAGAAAAACCCGGCCAGATTGTACCAAGGGGAGGGGGTTGTTGGCAACGTACTTATTGTAAGGACTCATATGTTACTTCAGTGTCATACAAGGAGTGGTGTTCATTAAATACTGCGAAAGTGCGTGTAACTTTGGTTTGGGACATCACACATATTTGCGTCACGTACCATAAGAAAGCTTGAAACCTATGCTTTTTATTGCAAAAGTCAATAAAACATCTTGCGGAAGTTGGTTTTTTTAAAGCGCAATGTTTTGTTGGTATATAAAAAGTTGTGATTTGGAAAGATGGAATTTACGGATAGGAGTTATTCATTTCCATATTATTATGAGGGCGAATCTTGGCGATAAACCAATGCAGAAACTGAAGGATTTGCAATCCGTTTTAGGGACATCCTCTTGTCACTTGACAAGGTGGGTGGATACATTTCCATGTGGTAAGGAGAACATTATTGATGAACACCGCCCTGGACGCCATTGTAAGACCAGATTTTCAACAAAAATGACGTCTTTTCTCTGGGGGTTTTTTTCAACAAATATGGTGACCTCTTGTTGATATTCTTCCCGAAGGCAAAACAATGATTTCTGATTTTTACATCAGAACGGTTTTACCCAAACTTAAGAATTTCGTTTGCAGTATTCAATGAACACCCTATGTAATATGCAATGTAAATGTTAATAATGATAATAATAAACATTTCTTACAGGGCCACTTCTCATTTTCAACAAGCTTTACATTCAACAATGATAGACTAGTAAGATATGATACATGCATGAAGAATAACAATTTGGAATTTAAAAACTCTAGGCAACACACTCTATTGTGATATAACAATGACATTTTTACATCATGTCCACCCAGCAGCGAATTATGGGAACTTCGCAGACTTAGATCACAATCTTTTGCTTTTCCTAGAAGTTGTTTACGATGTATTTCTCCATTTGGATTCACATAATTGACCGTTATAAAAAAAATTATTTACCCATCCCCAGGATCCCAGTGCTGAGATCGGCAAGAACTGTCGCATCGGCCCCAACGTCACCATTGGTCCAAACGTGAAGATTGAGGACGGCGTCTGCATCAAGCGTTGTACCGTTCTACGGGAGGCCCACATCAAATCCCATTCGTGGCTCGAGTCATGTATCATTGGCTGGAAGTGTACTGTGGGAAACTGGGTAACTTTCTTTTTTATTCTGGGGTGGAAAGGGGGGCGTGGGGATTTTATATTTGCATATTAGCGATAGAATCTTTTTGAAGAATTTTATTGATGATGATTGGAGCTGAAAGGTAATATATAAATCTTTTTAGCAAGAGGGAGAGAGAGAGAGAGAGGGAGGGAGGGAGAGAGAGAGAGGGAGAGAGAGAGAGAGAGTGAGTAAATAAAGTAAAATGGTTGCAAGGTCACATAGTCATATGAAAGGCTCCAGCTTATGTTGAAAAGATAATAATCTAAAGATGGGTTTTTGGTTGAAATGAAGTGGTTGTTGACCCAAGAAATATGTTTTTTATGCCTTCGGCAGGTGAGGATGGAAAATGTGTCTGTTTTAGGAGAAGATGTGATCGTCAAAGATGAACTCTACGTCAACGGAGGACGCATCCTGCCACACAAATCTATAGCAGCCTCGGTGCCCGACCCACAGATCATCATGTGATGAATTCCATCCCTCTATTTTTTGTTTTCTCTCTCTTTTAAAAGCCTGCCTAGTTAATTACTATTACGGTTACCTCATTCCTCAGTGTCAAATTTCAACATGATTCAAACTTATTTTCGGTCCAGTCATTGTTGGGCATAAGAAATAGTATTTTACTCTGATAGATGAATTGGTTGTACCGTTGCCATACATCACCATATCTTTTGAGGTTATTTAGAAAAAAAGCTGAAACAACCCAAGCGCCAGCCACAGTGCAGCGCTACAATGTAGACAATAGGAGTTAATTTTCTTGTCTTGGCCAAAGAAAAAAACACAATGCCGAAAGCCAGACTCGAACCTCTGCCACCTGCGTGGTTAGTGCAATATCTTAAACTCTCAGCCACTGAGCCTCCATAGGAATGAGGGCTGCCAGAAGCTAAAAATCAGAATAAAAAGAATTTTAAAAATGATAATGGTATAGCTTCACGGGTCAAATAACTAACAGTTACTTGTTTTACACTTGAAGCTTTACCATTATCTTTTTTTTTTCTTCGTTGCCAGATTTAGATATAGATTTATGGAAGTTAAAAGCATTGAGATTGAGAGCAAAGAAACTCAATGATTATTTTGAAGCAGTGCTTTTTTTCTCAAGACCTCGATCCCATATTGCGGCCCTGCTCTGCGGCTGACGCCTGGGTTATTCCGGTCTACCCTCGGGATAGACCCTAAAGACAAATTTCCTCCTGGGATGAACAATTTTATTTTTTATTTATTTTTATTTTGAGAAAATGTGACCTTTTTTGTGAGCCAGTCTTAAGATTTCCTTGCCATCGTGCACCATTTTAAACTTTACTTTATTGTCCAAACTCCTTCAAATGTTTCCATGAAAAAGGCAGTGTCCAGACTCTTAGTGTCAATAAGGATACAGCCCAGCCTTCTTCCTGCACGTCAATGATACGACCAATCACACACCCAAGAAGATATGGGCAGGTCCCTTGTATTTACCTCATTATGTAACACACCCAAACACACTTAGGCACAAAGCCAGTGTGTGTCATTACAAATTGTTTCAACAAAATAGAATAGTGCTCTTTCACCCCAAACATCTTTATCAGCTGGTTGACAAGTCGATGGAATCCTGTCCTGCTGAAACCAATGGTTGTGTGGTAAAAGACACAAAAGGAATGTGTCAGTGTTAGCAGCTGCCAAACGAAGAAGAAAAAAACCAAACTTGTTTTGTTCCGTCCTTTGGAAGTTGCTAACAAATTCCATTATTTGTCTTGATCAGTTGTTTTGGCACAGATGGATGACTTATTGTCATACAAATATGAAACCTTGTTGCCACTGGTCGGCTTCAAAGATCATGATCTGAGGCAGATTTTTGTATATTTTCTGTGTTAAACTGAGGTTAATCAAATAAAGAAATATTCTGCTTGGTATTGCCACAGGCACCATCTTGGATGGGTCAGGACCTCAGGCAGAGACAGCTGTATCAGACTCAGTCTATGACGTTGGTTAGGCTTGGCAGTCAGTCAGGTTTTGCGTTGAATCACAATAATCACTAATACTATTAATATATGCATTTGTTGTCATTTATGACATATTATTATATTATGTGTCCCGGGGTAAATGTGCTACTGTAAAGCGCTTAGAGCGTCATGGTGATTGTGGATTAGCACGATATAAATGCCATTACTATTATTATTATAACTATTATTAACCATGTTTTGCTTGAAATTAATATATTATCTATCAAATTGATGTTGTGGTCATCATAATACCTTTGCTAGTATTACGTATATGATGGTGTAAATGAACATGTGTCATCGTCATTGTTATTTTTTTAGACAATTGAGAAACTTATTTTTATAATGCTGCATTGCCAATATACCGAGCTGTACCATTAGCCATACTTTTTTACATATTAACGGATTGCCAGTTTCAGGCAGCCACAACTCATTTGCTGTTTGAGGCGATTGATAATTTTTGCTGCCTGTCAATCATGTGTAAACCTTGAAATCTCCTTTTATTGTCGGTCATTATCCATTGAGATAAATGTGAAAATATTTAAAATATGAATAGATTTGTCTGTCTGTAATATAGAAAAAACCTCACCGCTTCAATCCCTCTAATTATTATTTAGTAAAAACAGCAAGTGTAGGAACTATGAAAGTAGATTTTATGATGATATTGCTGGTAATGATTAACAGCATCCGCCGGTTTGATGTGAATGATTCATCAAATTAGATACAAAGGGTGAGTGGAATCATGACTCTCAGAGCTTGTAATTGTCGAGATGTGGTGCAATATAAATGTATAATTACTATTATACAGTGTCGTCTAATTAAGATAAGTTCAATCAATATACAAACATAGATCTGGCCCCTGAAAGCACAAGTTCATTCAGTAAATTCTTGCGTAATTTGGTCTTATTATAAAGTCAGATGTTTGCAATGGTGTTTATTTAAATGTCTAAATGTGTCGAGTTCTGACTAGTATCCCAATCCAACTATGACAATACTTATTGTTTTTTGTTAACACTAACATATTGATTATGGTGGGGTTTTTTTTGTGTTCGGAAGGCTTCAGTTCGGAAGGCTTCAATGAAATGAAAATACATACCAGATATATTGAACTCAAAAATGCCATAATTACATGTAAACTACAAGAGCAATAGTAGTGGGCGGTCGGATTGGGAAACTGGTAGGAACTAGACACATTAACTTGATATCAGTAAATGAATTTTCAGTGGAAGCATTACGATGACATACCTGATTGTTTGATTGACCCTTGGTCAAATTTGATTTGTGTTTATTTTTGAGATTATCCGAGATAATTTTATTTTCATGATTGAAAACCATCAATGTGGAAGATTTTCTTTCATTTACGTACTGATGGTGGGTGTTTGAGTTTGAGAGTAAGAACTTGAGTTGAAATCATTCATTGTTTATTTATATTTTAAAATTTTTAAAATGTTAAAACTGGCTGCTGTGAACATAAACAGCTCACATAACTCATGCCATAAAAAAATAATTGTTTATTTGAGTTATCAGTTGTATGTCGCGATCTGCCAAAGGTTGGCAAGTATTCATTATATTGATTATTGATGTATGATTGAGTATGCAACTTAAAAATTATGCTCTTCCAGTTTTAATTTACCTCTTTAATTTAAAAACGTGGAGCATAAGTGGCTTTTACTTTATGTAATCAGTTGTTTTAAGGTATTTGTAACTGTTACCATTATATTTGATTTGGGCTACTTATTTTACAAC
Organism: Dirona albolineata; assembly: GCA_031763155.1. NCBI lineage: Eukaryota > Metazoa > Mollusca > Gastropoda > Nudibranchia > Dironidae > Dirona > Dirona albolineata. The sequence goes on from JARFNW010203647.1 coordinate 7,866, forward strand.
GAAATAATGTATGTCTATGTATGTATGAACCAGTATGGTGTTAACGTAATACCATTTTTCTAACAGTGGAATCAGCAGGTAAGGTCTCGACTCATGACTATAACGCTGATTTAGTTGGGGAATATCGATATATATATATATAATATATATATATATCCATTATAGTTATACGGTGGAAAGAATTTTGATGCTGTGACTGAGAAAGTTAACAGGTTGTAAATTGTTATCTTATCTTTGCAATGATGAATTTTTCCCTGGGAACAACAACATAATGATTTATATGTGCTGAAAATCATAAATTATTTTGGTTAAATTGCATCTTGATTTTGATTAAATTCTATATATTAAGGTAAAAATAATTTTTGGGTTGCTAAAATCAAAAAGTCCCACCATGGCTGTGGTAACGCCTACCTCATGACAAATTAATTAATAATAACAGACCTGATACAGTTTGCAAACAAGGCCCAGGAAAAAGAATCATCTAAATTAGCCTCATGTCAATAATGTGGAATCTCTATTACTAATTACATATTATACGGATATTTGCACTTACTCATCATACATGCAACACATTGCCTTACTTAGTAGGCAGGTGAGAAATACCTAACATCTCTCTTTCTTCCTTGGGTGGTAAAAGACAATAGCATATAGCACAATCTGGGCATTTACACATATCCATTGCTTCGGACATGATCACTCCTCCCATTATTGGGATTCAAGTGTCATAGTCATGTCAACACAGGCCACCTCCAAAGACTGGTGACATTTCTCATCTCATTAAGTCAGCATATGTCAATTTACAGACCGTCACTGAGACCTGCCATCCATACAGGTTTTATCTTTCTTCAAAAAATTTTCAGATTACTTTTCACTTGATACAAATGAAAATGTTGTTCTCTTATTTTTTTATATTCAATTGTTTGGAATTGCGCTCAAATGTTTTTAGCACAAAGACTGAGCTAAAATGCATTAGATTTTAAGTAGAAAAGCATGAAAGTAATTTTTTCCTTTTTCTTCATTTGTTTTTAAATTAACTCTAGTGAAATTTTGATTATTTTTTTTATCAGGAACAAACAGATTTTTCCTTTCAAGAGTGAGGCAGGTCAGCGCTTGAATTAATTCTTCCAGGTGCCACTTTTTAAAATCTCAGTGTAAGACAACCATAAAGATAAAAAATGTCTGAATGCAAGAAAAAACTGTCAATATGAACATGTAGGTACCCAAGTTGGTTTTACAAATGAGGGTTATGCGTATGTGTGTATTTTTTTACAAGCTTGTTCTTGATGGGGTGCCAAATAAAATGCCAAGCCAATAATGTTGACAATCGTTTCTTTGGAATTCTAATATTGACTTGACTCGATTGTTCTTTGTATGGTTAAACAAATTGACTGGATACTAATATATGTCAGGGTCAGCTCGTGAAGTAAATTAGTTTCACAGTCAAGGTCCAAATCCTCTTCCCAAGCCTATAAATAAACACACCCTTCACATATGGCTGGCCCCTACTCTGCTTTCTGCTGTATAAAAAGGACATGATAAATAAACAATTAAACTTTAGAATAGATTAAAAAAATATCTAAAACAGCAACTACACCAAATAAGAAAATGTAAATAAGGTGAAGTTCAATATTCAGTCTTTAATTATACATAAAGAGGTGTGTGCACATTTCAAAATTATCTTGTTGATGCCAAAATCACGTTGGTCCATTCCATCATTTGAATTCAGCCTCAAAGTTGTAATCCTCCCCACCATCCCCGGCCCCAAAGGCAGCGAAGGCCGTTGACATTGCATCCGACAGCTTTCCAGCAACGGCAACTGTTGAATTGTGTTAGGATGAATAGGATTAATAATCACTTGAATTTATATACAAAAGTATATACAACCAAATATTCATATCAAATACTAAATGCTTGAAAATTTTCCAAGCTTCTAGACTTCCCCAACGCACACTTGATATTGTTATTTCTTAATCAAATTCAGACTAATACATTCCAAAACAATTCAAGTATATAGCCGTAGTTCTATTAGGAACAAAGGAGACGTGGCGGCCAAGTGGTTGAGACAGTAGACTCTCATGACAAAGATCATGGGTTCAAATCAAAATGCATCCTATCCATATTGTCACTCTGTCCCTTGCACACTACGAAAACCGGAATAAGTACCAGCTCTATGAACCTCAAGGTTATAAGGATAAAATGTAGAGGTTACAAAGACACACACAGGCATAAAACAAACAACAAATAATGAAAAACACAGCAAAGGATTAGGGTTAGGGTTGCGGTAAGAGATCAAAAGGCAGATGAACTGACTTGCTCGTTTTTTCTTCTTTTTCTCTTTCTTCTGGGCCATTTTTCTGCTTTTCTTGGTGATCAGACCCCCGACGGTCTCCAGCGGGGCGACAGGCTGGGGTCCTTTGTGTCGGTACGACAAATCCTTGGCTGCCTCTCCATTGACAGCTTTCTTCTTGCCCGACTTGTCAGCCACATCAATCTCCACTGTCACTCCCTTTAACTGTTAGAGACAAGTCAAGAGTTGGACACAGATGAATGACATTCATATTTTTTACATTGACACAATAGAGGAAATAGCTTAGACCGAAAATCCCAAAGAAATTCTCTCCTTTTAAATAAGGCAATGAAATGCCAATGCAATCTGGATCCTAAAGGTCATCAAAGTTGAATGCAAAATTTCACCAATTTCGGTACTACCTGAATGGTAAGGTCAAATTGTGGGAGAAAATAATCTAAATAACTTGTCCTATATTATTTCAGCGACCCAGTACTGGGACATAGTAAAAAATATAGTAGGCCTATGTTAAATTAGCTGCCATTGGTTGACAGGCACTAAAGGTTATGAAACTATTTAACTTAAGTTTTGCATCCTCAAGAAAAGGATTTCTAACTAAAAAAAATTGTTCATGAACCTTCGTGATGAAACTATTTTTAAAAATCTGGAGAAGTAAAACTCTCCCATCCCAGGATTGGATCCGCTGAAGCCACTAAATATACTCTATATTTTCGCTCAGGTCAACATAGCTCCTTAAATAGCAAGGTAACGTAAAGAGCTAATTGTCCTACCAAATATTTCCCTCTTTTTCTCAAACTCAAATTGGAAAATTTTCAGACAGCCATACAATTCTTTTACTTTTACGTGCTAGAAAACATTTAACCCCTGACAACTTGCACCAGTAAATCTCACCTCTTCATCCATCTCATCATCATCCATTTCCTCCTCGTCCTCCTCATCTGCAAGTTCTTCATCTCCTTTATCTACCCCGCTATCCTTATCCTCGTCAACGACACCCTTCAACGGGTTGAGTGGGGAAATCAGGATGTGATTGTTGCTGGCTGGGTTCAAACCTGTGGGCAAACATGGAAATTATTATTACTCATTTAACACCACACAAAAGCATGCAGACACACAAACATACACACTGACTGACATGTTATAATATCAAATCATTGGAAACAATATCCAAGAAGTGGCATGACCAATTGCCTGAGGGATTAGAACAACTCCAATCTCAACTGTCTACAATTAAATCCAATATCTAGTCTAATAATCAAGGAGTTAGAGTGCTATATAAATGTTCAGGAATTATTATTAATAAATCTTGTCTGACTGGTGTCAATATTCCCCCAGTTCCTTCCACCTCTAATGGAGACAAACACCATGCCTACAGAAAGTGTGTTTGCCAGTCTTGTAGTATTGCCCATGACCAGGTATTTGAAAGGTATTTGGACACAGTAGGCTGATCCCCTGCTTGCCTTAATTTCCTGATCCACAATGACATTCCAGCTCTGTGTCCAGCCAAGCACAAATAATTGAATAGGAAAAATTGTAATTGACAAAAAGTTTTGAGGCATTAAAATTCTAATTCTTAAAATCTGAATCAGTGGGGGGAAAAAATAATTAAAAAACAGTAACAAAAATCTTGTGTTATACAAATACAGAACAGAATAAATCTGTACGGATGTCAGGTCTGTAAGACTGGCTGGCCTATCTCTGAAAATCAGCGGTGTATAATAATATTTTAATGGCTTCTGGTGTAAACAATGTACAATAAACAGACGTTTCCGGTTTCCCCTTTCTCAATGATACAACACATCTGACATAGGGATGAAGAAAATAAAACTGAAATGAGACGAAGGGAGAAAGCCTGGCTTCCAGCAGCTCATCAATATTTTTTTTACTTCTGATAATGGAACTCTCCTCCTTAATGATTTCATCAATGTTAAACTCCTTGCTCCACTGGGTCACGATGCTGGCCTCGATGTGATGAGATGTGCTGCGATCCTCGGGAGGGGACGTGTAGTAGGTTATCACTCCGCTGGGGGGAAAAATAGGGGATGGAGACATTACTATAAACAGTGAACTCCTGGACTTCAGTCAACTAGGTTTGAGTACCATCAACCCGTCATGTTTTCATACTGTAGTATACTATGGTCGCCCAATTCATACATATATATAAAATATTCCATGTATTCAACTCAGATTACCATCAACCGGTGATTTTTTATACCAGCTATCACTGGAAGTGATGGAGTAAAAAATGTTTTTGTGTCGCTATTCCATGTTTGTATTAGAGATATTTCCTTTGTTTGAAAGTTGACGATTAATTGACTAAACTTCTCATGAAAAATTATGGGTTAACAGTTGAGGCAGAGAGTTAAAAATGCGAATTCCAGATCTCACTCCTGTCGTGATCAGATGACCCTGAGACCACCACAACCACTACCAACCTATTCCAGTCCTGTAGCAAACGTCTGCCCGCCCGAGTTATGTCTGGGACTCCTCCTTTCTTCAGCTTGCCAAGTCTGGCAGCGAGATAAGTAAGAAACTCTGTGGTACTTTTGTAGTTGGGTATCTTGTAATGCATCATCATCTTGAGGTGGGGGGAGGGTGAAAAAAATAAAAATGTCAGTATTGCCAACAACAAAAATGTGTCACTGGTTGTCAAAAAATAATTCTTTAAGTTTTAAGTGTAACACCCTTTAGAACATGGTAAGGTACCATATTGGATATTGGAGGTAAACACAATAGTAATAATATCCTGTGAAGCTATGTTGACTTGAGTGAAAATACAGAGTATAGAAATTAGATTCAACGGTGGGCAGCACAAACAGCTGTGTTGTGCTGTCAATCATTGAAGCTAATTTACATTCTCTATAATATTAAAATGTCATTCATCATATCAGAGGTGCAAAGGTTTTAATATGCAAAAGGACTTGTGGAAAGTGTGAAAAGCTCCAAAAAACCACCTGATACAAGATTGCAAACAGAGACTTAGCCTCATGTTCAACAACAGCTTTCACATTCTTGTGTTGGTAAAGATTACTTGACTTGTCCTTTTTGTTTCTAGTCATTCAAAACCTTATTTGCCTCAGAGTTGGGTTAAGGACAACAAATGAAACCTGCCACAATTCCATACCTGGTCTTTCTGGCACCGAGACAATATGGCCTCCACTCCTGGGATCGGATCGTCCAGAGATTCCACCTGTGGAAGGAAATGGTGGAAAACAGTTTGAAATTTCCAAAGGCCATTCTATTTTAATTTTTTAAAATATGACAACAAAATAATGTTCAAATTAGGGTTTATTGCATTAAATATGTGACATAATCTTACACCGAAAGGTAGAAAGGAAATTGATAAAGAAAGAAAGAAATAAATAAGTGACTGACCTGAGAGTCAATTTGATAACTTTCATTTTTAGTACTTCCTGAATAGCAAAGTAGTTAAGCCTAAGCAGAGGGACAAAAATAAAGCCAAACAAAAGATACATGGCAAACGTATAAACAGCTTCCCCTTTCATAAACTAGTAAGCAATTAAAATCAGAGAAGCCACCATGTTCAATAGAGCCATTAAAGCCACAAATAAGAGGATGCAGATTGACTAGGCCCGCCCCAACTTTGAAATAAAGGAAAGAGAAAAAAATGTAGTTAAATTATTATTTTTTTCTCAAAAAAATAAAAAAGATGAAAAAAGAAAGAAAATAGAAGAAAAGGGAGGAAAAAAAAGAAAGAGGCAAAGGCAATGACCTTTCAAGTGGCACCTGTTTACTATCATATTATCATTATATAAGTTGTCCCCACCTTGACAACATTCCTGAGCACAGCGGCCGTTTCCGAAGGACTGTTGGTCATGACCACCCCTGGACTATCCAGCAGTTTGATGTGTTTGTCCAGCAAGACGGACTGCATCACCCTGGACAAGAAGAACAGACAGACACATGATGATTAAATGTCCACTGGTCACGGGAAAATATCATTTTGAAAAATACTAGAAATTTAACTTGCATAGGTTAGTTAAATTGATTCAACTTGTACTTGTTTACTTAACATCCAATATCTGAGAAACTTTGAAATAAAACAAGCATACATTTTCCAGGGGCAAATGTGTTACAAAACAGCCCTAAGCGCATGGTGATGATCGTGGATAAGTGCTTTTTGAATATAAATTCCACAAAGTCAAAAAAACGTTGAATGAATTACAGACAAAGAAAGGATGAAAGAAAGGCAAAAACAAAACAAACAAAAAACAAAATAAAAATGAGGACATTACTTAGTGACTCCAGGAACGGCTCCGACATTGCAAGCCCTTGCCCTTTTCAAACTGTTGATGATACTACTCTTGCCAGTGTTAGGAAAACCTATGGACGATAATTAATATCACATACTATCATGCATTCCAATGACAATCCATCCCACCCCTGTCAAATCTGTACAATTTATGACTATGAATTCAGCCATGCAGGGTTACCAACATATACTTTTGTGTACAGATCGTGTTAAATATATTTGCATTATTCAAAGCTGAACGCATATTATTTACAATCATTGACAATTTGGAATAATCTTGTTTGAAATCTTCATATAACAAAATCAGAATAATTCACAATTCAATTTTTTACCAAAAAGTTCATGATATAAATAGGTGCTCCTAAACAACATAAAAAATATAATTGAAGTTAGTTTTAACATGTGCTGTAATCTGACAAGTAGTTTGGCGTACCTATAAGATAAGATAATACTTTATTCATCCCCAAGGGTAAATTATCTTTTTTCCTCACCTATGACTTAAATTAGACGTTTAATTTGAGATATCAAACAAATTCTCACCTACGACTCCGACGTTGATGGACATGTCCGTGTTACGGCAGTAGTTACCCAGAAGCTTCATGAGGACATCCGAACCCAGACAGTGACTCGACTTCAACAGATCTTTGCTGGCCTTGGCAAAGGACACCTTGGATCTTGACTGGAACGACAGTAAAATAAACACAATATTGGCCATGGTGGCAAATTTGGATTTTCAACAGTATTAACTCTTACATTGCCACCAGTTTTTGACCCTAATACTTTGTGGTTGCCACTTGTTTTCATGAAAAAAATAAAAATTATATGCTTCACAAATAAATTCCCAACTCGTAAACTAAATTAGATAGGTTGCAATTTTTTACACTTACTTTAACTAGACTGTCATCCGAATGTGTCACGTGGTGATAAACAGTAGGTAGTATTTGTGGCTTGCTCATTATAATTCATAGCTTCAAGCTTGTTTTACATAGAAATAAATAAGGGCCAGTTTTTAAAAAAGCGAAAGTAGGTCGGCTCCAAAGGGACATTACTCATGATAATCGGTCGGCCATACTTTTCTGTATTCACCTTTTATCTTGGGGATAATATGATTATGACTAAAGATGTAATATTGGCAATGACAAGGCATAGTGGAAGTTACGACTACATTTGTAATTAGCAACGTAAGGGTTAACAATGTGGTTGACGGTAACAGACCCCTAATGGAACAAGGGGACCATGTGTTGATTTCTCTCTATTGACCTACTTGTAGCATTAATGCATCTCTACCTATGTATAAATAAACATTGACAGCTGCATGGGACACTGAAAAAGTATATTATACCAACCCATGTCCATGGTAATATACAAAGGCAAATAATTATCAATTGGGTATTTGGGGGGGGGGGGGGGGGGGGGGGGGGGGGGGGGGGGGGGGGGGGGGGGGGGGGGGGGGGGGGGGGGGGGGG
>JARFNW010203756.1:0-15912 GCA_031763155.1 Dirona albolineata
AGTGCACATGCCTGGTAGACATTGAGCTTCGTTTTAAGAGTCAACCGACTGTTATCCCAAACCCGTTTTCTCAGCTGAGACATCACGGTGTTAGCTTTGGCGATGCGTTTCCCTATTTCTCATTCAAGACACAGGTTGCTGTAGATGGTGGAGCAATTTCAAAAACTTCGTCATCAACTTTGAGGATATATTACAGTCACGTTTGAGACTTCTTGAATACCGCTCGTCGGTCATCACAACAGGATTTGAATGGAATGCAATATACATACATGCTTCTCCTATCAGTTGTCAGTGTTAGTATATTATATGGTACAAAATTACAACCTAGTCATCATAATTTTAAAGCTTGTCGTTAATACCCCATCATTTCATACTGGGTATCACTCTGACCTCTGTGACCCCGAATATGACAGCCCCCCCCCCCTACCCCCGTCTTGGATGATCTTATCAACCATGGTCATACAATATGACAAGATGGTAAGAAGATTTTCCCCAGCAACCTGACCTTGCTTTTTGGGGGTAATACCGAAAAATATATAATTAGATTTCTTATTTGCAATAGGACAATATAGTTAGAAGATTTTCCCCAGCAACCTGACCTTGCTTTTTTTGGGGGTAATACCGAAAAAAATATAATTAGATTTCTTATTCACCATAGGACAAGATCGCTAGAGGATTTTAACCAGCAACTTGACCTTTATTTTTTGGGTTATACCGAGGAAAAATTATAATTAGATTTCATATTTACAATAGGACAAGATCGTAAGAAGATTATCCCCAGCAACTTAACCTTGCTGTTCGGAAAGTACCGAAAAATTTAAAAAACATCATGAGATTCTTTATTCGCCATCGTAAAGTTGTTTGTCACGGTACTTTATTACTCACATTAGACCGATCTCTGGGAAATGGAAAACCCAAGCAAACGGTTTCCTCCTATTGGTCAACTCCTTTGAAGTTAGAAATTACGAAAACTATAATTATGATAATCAGAGGTTGTTTTTCTATTCTCTATACTGACCATGCTGCAATATCTTTTCGTTGTCTTTGGTACAATTGAGTGCCACTCACCTTTAATATTGATTTTGTTGTTGTTTTTTGTTTGTTCTTTTATCTGCGCAACTAGAACCAACAAGTTAAAGTAAAACAATGAAAAGGGTCATTTGGAATTTTAGACAGAATGATAGTGGGATAATGTAACAGTGCCAGTGGGAGACAAGAACAGAAAATAGAAAAATATTTTCGTAGACCGAGGGAATCTATTTTTTGTTCTTGTCTCTCACTGGCACTGGTACATTATCCCACTATCATCCTGTCCACTAGACCATCAGTGCCCGCTCCCTCTTCATTTATTGTCTCTCACTGGCACTGCTACATTATCCCACTATCATCCTGCCTACTAGACCATCAGTGCCCGCTCCCTCTTCATTTACCGTCTCTCACTGGCACTGTTACATTATCCCACTATCATCCTGTCTACTACTAGACCATCAGCGTGACAACGTGGTACTAGCAACTTGCTTTGGTTCGTCAGACAGTGGTGATTAATTCTATCTAACCGATCAATTAAAGTTCGGCGTGCGCATTAATTTTATAGTTACTCTTACGGTATACATCCTTCTTTTCAAGTTGCCAGTGCTACGGTGCCCGATCCCGCCCGGAGACGTGTCTCTTCACTATACTTATTATTCCAGGAAGATAAGGTACACCTACGACGTTACCTCCATAAGATCTATAAATAGACCCATTGCCCTGAGTTGATGGTTTTTTTCTCCATGGGAACTCAATAATAAATGGCATTTACATAACGCTTATATCAACGATCATCACCATGCTCTAAGCGCTTTACAGTAGCACATTTACCTCGGGTAAATGTTAAATTCCCATCCAATACTCTGGTGCAATTCAGTGCAAGACATCCCACGAAATGATTTCTCGTCCGTCTAGAGAATCAACAATAGAACAATAGCGGCCATTTTTGAAATTGTTTGTTCCGGAAAACTAAATGTCAACAGACACCCCCCCCCCCACCCACCCCCTTATAGGGTTTAATAGTACAGGCATTCCCAATATTGACCGTTCTAATAATAATAATATTGACAGCTAGTCCATACTGCACGCCTTTAATAATGCCGTAGCAGGAGGCTGAAATTTGCCGACCACAGCTTCAGACATAATAAGGACGCCCAAGTAAGCAATACCATTCTATGGGAGCCAAACCCATAGGCATTCAGAACGTGGAGGACAACAGCAGCTTAGCTACGTAGACCTGCTAAGGAACGGGACTGGTCTGACTGCAAGCGAGCTAAAGACCTTCACGAAGGACCGGAAGATCTGGCGTTCCATCAACGTCAGAGGGGTATAATTCTCGACCAGATGATGATGATGATAATGATGAATAATGCCTTGTTACAAGATACCTAGAAATTACTACCCAGGCAGGCTGTGCTAGTCAATTTCCTTCTAAAATCCCTGGATAACATACAATAAAACAGCCTGTTAGGCGCATGCCACTAGCATACGGTACTGATAGTATATTTCTCTATCTGTAGATGGGAATTTATTCACACCACCTGAGTGAAGTGAGGAAATAATTGGATAAAGGATCTTTCCGATGCCAGGAGCCGTATGCACAGACCATACGTTAGCTGTTAACACATTTTGGCACAATCTCATTGCAATGAATTATACTCAAAACATGACGTGATATTTATGGTGTTTATGTCATGCTGTGAGTACGATCCAATGCAAAATGATGGTGCCAAAATGTGCTAACAGTTTACCTACGGTCTGTGAACACGGGCGCAGGATTCGAACTCGGGACCTTTCAACAATGAGTCCCATAACCCAAACCATTCAGGAAAGACGTCGCAACATGCAATAGTATTGCCATTGCTACACTCGTTTTTCCTTCGGATTACGATCCAACTAAGGTCGAGAGGAAATCGTTGAAGTTTGATTCTTGGTGAACTAAAAACTAAAAACATGGATCCACAATATTATTACGTAGACTGTATTATTATCATCTACCTGCACATGCCCATTGGAGGGAAGTGTGGAGAGTTACATACAATACAGTAGCTGTTGCCAATGCATGATGGGTAAATTATGAAACAAAGAATTATTAAAAAACAAAACTAGAAAAAACCCAAAACAAACGAAACAAAACAAAACAAGGACAAAGACGAGGGATTGATTTTTTTCCGCATGATTTATTCCGATGAATGAATGCATTGTTTGTTATCAATGTAAACAAGGACGTGGGCATAGTCGACATGAAATCGATGTCGTGGGGACCGTGATGTATAAATGTGGGTGTGGGGTGGGGACGTTAGAGGTGGGGGGGGGGGCAGGGGTATGGTATGGTACAGACAGTAAATTAAATGGTGTGTTGTTGGGATCTACATTATCATAATAATAATAATAGTAATAATAGTAATAGTAATTATATGGCAAAGGGCGAGATTGGATCACCGTTAATCTCTAGCTGTAGTAAAGGGTGATTGATGATTATGATAATAATAATGATATTAATAATAATAATAATGATGATGATAATAATAATAATTATAATAATAATATCAATAATAATAATAATAATTATAAATAACGAATAATCGTGATGATGCTAATCATAGCAATAATAAAATAAAATGTTAGTACTAACCAATAAGAGATAAAGTACATAGTAGTAAACAATAATGCAATGTTGCATCCTGACATGTAGTAGTAGTAGTAGTAGTAGTAGTAGTAGTAGTAGTAGTAGTAGTAGTAGTAGTAGTAGGTATAGTAGTAGTGGTAGTAGTAGCAGTAGTAGTAGTAGGTATAGTAGTAGTGGTAGTAGTAGCAGTAGGTATAGTAGTAGTAGTAGTAGTAGTAGTAGTAGTAGTAGTAGTAGTAGTAGTAGTAGCAGTAGGTATAGTAGTAGTAGTAGTAGTAGTAGTAGCAGCAGTAGCAGTAGGTATAGTAGTAGTAGTAGTAGTAGTAGTAGTAGTAGTAATAGTAGTAGTAGTAGTAGTAGTAGTAGTAGTAGTAGTAGAATCATTACATTGGTGCTTAGTGCTGCCCCCTTCCAACAAATGGAATACATAGAACAGTGGTAGTAGTACTATTTCTAACATCAAATTAAAACGTGCTCTATCTAACCACCCTCCCCACTCCGGAAGTCGTGCCCACTGACTGTTTTTCCATGGCGACTAGGTGGCCCACCTTAGGTGCTGTTTTGTGCTCCACTGGCCGATATTTGGACTTGGGCGCCGATTATTTGGTGTGACGTTGTAACAGTACTAGTACTACGTCCAGTATTAATTTGAATATAGTCAGTTAGATCTACAACAACCAACTGGAAGCTGAAAAGGTGCCTGCTTCGTTCAAATAGTATACTGTTACAATCGTCAGACTAACTAATCTACAACAAGCTGTTGGAGCCCCGTGTCTAACATGTTGTAACCACGTCTAGCTACGAGCTGGGCTTTGTGCCGCGCTGTAATAATGTTTATAATATGAATTATAGTTAGAGTGAGAACAAGTCAAGCGTCCACAGCGCGGCGGACACCCAATTTACAGCGATAACCGCTCGGCTACCGTTTGGTCACTGCGCGGTTAGACGTGTGGCCGCACCCTTAGGGTGTAGCTAGAATGTGTGGACACGCGGTTATGGTTCTACAGTCATAACCTGTAGAGACACGAAACTCGGGCGTGAAAGAAGAAACTCGGGCAAGTGGAACAGATCAAAACAATTGATTGATAATAATAATTATTGGAACCAACAATCGAGACAACTCATCATCATCATCACCGACATCCCATTCATTGAAACCACCAGTGTGCCTTCATGTTTTCCCTCGTCTTCTCGTTCATGGGTTTCTACCTTTAGGTTATTTCAGTATAGCAGGCGGAAAGGGGGGTGCGAACATATAGTAGTATGGGTCGAGTCACGACCACCAGGGGTTTTTAAGGTCGAACCCTCTTTACGTGTTTTATCATTGACGTTGGCATAGGTAAAGGGTTGGTTATAATGATAACAAGGCCGCTACCGTGCCTGAGTATCGTGACGTTGATAAAGACAAGAGTTGAGTGACGTGATTAGACGAGAGTTGAGAGTGAGACGTGATTAGACGAGAGTTGAGTGACGTCATGAGACGAGAGTTGAGAGTGAGAAATGTGAGAGAAAGAGTTAACAAGAGATACCTGAGAAAGAGGAACGTTGAGAGCTGCATTATATTAAGTGCATTATATTATAAAAAAGAAACTTGAGAGACGTAAGAAAAAGTAGAGTTAGGGACATGAGAAAGAGGAGAGTTGAAAGTCGTGAGAAAGAAACTCGGAGTGACATAATGAGAAAGAGGAGGGTTGAAGTTGAAGTTGAAAGTCGAGAGAAAGAAACTTGAGTGACATGGGAAAAAGAATAGTTACGAATCACATCGTGAGAAAGAGGAGAGGCGAGAGGCGAGAAGTGAGAAAAGGGAGAGTGATATGAGAACATTGATTAGATTCTTCATTCACCCTCCTCGCCAAATATGTCTTCACGGTCTCAGCCACGAGTCCAATGTCACTAAGGGGTTAAATAAACAAACAAACAAAAAAAAGCAAAAAACACAAATAACACACACATACAAATTTATAGATTGAAAAAAAAAGAAAAGAAAAGAAAAAAAAGGGAAATAATAAATACTTTGTATTGAATGTGTGGCCAGAAAAAAATAGACAAACATAGACTAGGACAAACAATGACAACAATGATGATTGTTGTCGGCAGCGGAAATCAACAATTGATAATCAATACCATATAATCATGTTTCTGTCTGTGCTTATTGCCTATTATTACCTGTTATTCCGACACTGCGTCAAATCAATCCCCAATGGTTTCAACTGTCCAGCAGCAACGCCCCCCACCACCTCACTACCCAACCATTCTTCTCCCCCCACCCCCTCTTACCATGAGGACATATTTCGATGCGTTTTCACCGTTCTTACCCTATAACTCCCCCGCCCCCCCCCCCAAAAAAAAAAAATCTTTAAAATAACAAACAAAACAAAAAACCCAAACACCCCCACCCCCCCTAAAAAAAAAAAAAGTCAAATTAAAAAGATAAATAATAATAATAACCAGCCAAAACAGAATTAAAAACAAAAACAAAAACAACCAATAATAATAATAATAATAATAATAACAATAATGACAGTAATATGTCATAATAATAATCGAAGAAGCTTGTGATGAGTTTTCAAGGATGGTAAGGGTAACCAACAAACCTCCAACAATAACAAAAATGACATCACATAAAACCATTGCCCCCCCCCCCCCCCTCACCATGTGTCATGTGAAAATACTACTAGCCAATGAAATCGCATAATATTATTATTATAGAGAATAGTGAGTGGTGAGTGGAAAAATCTTCTTCCTGACAAATTAGGAAATGGAGAATATTATACAATAAATATAATTATTAAGTAAATTGTAAGTAAAAGCACCATTCTGACTTCATGGAGTATTACTCATAATGATGATGGTGAGGATGATAATAGTAGTAGTAACAATAATAATAATAATAATAATAATAATAATAATAATAAATAACAATAATATTAATAACAAACGAAAATGATGCGAATAATAATCGAATTCTACAAATCCTGAAGAGAGAAGCTGATGACTAATAAGTCGGTAGACGCTGCCACAGGAAAGAGAGAAGAGAGAGGCGACAGCGATTAGAGTCAGACCAAGTGGAGGACAACAACAAGACCAATTTAAAACCTTTATTACAATTACCAGTACAACTGAAAACTGTAGTGACTGGTAGTGTTGTGACAAGCCTTCTAGCGTAGTAGCAGGTAGATGCACTAATAATAGCAATGAGTGCCAAGGCTGAGTAGCGGATAGCAACGAGCCAAACAATAACGAATCATTGTTGTTATTCGTTTTACTCAAGAATACCAACTCACTCGGTCGCCCAGTCTGACCCCTGTCAAATCTCTATTCGTTCACGTAACGTCATCCTCTGACCGATCCCACTAAGGACGAACAACAATGCAATTTTTTTAGCCAGCGGTGTTTTGTAGTATGAAAATGGACTCACTGAAATCTTCAATTGGCGCCGCTGCCAAAAAAAATAAATCTTTATTCTGCGGTTCCAGATAACAATAAATTCAAGAAAATATCAGAATGAAAGGAATGGAAAAAAACAACAAAGAAAAAAGATGGTTTAGCTTCAAGCACACGTGTAAAGAAGCACACGTGTAAAGCAATAACTAACAAAAGAAAATATCTAAACATCTAATAAAGACTGAAACAGAGCAAACTTAAACAAATATGACAAACGATGAATGTAGGAAGACATTCCTAATACCACTGCCACTAAAACAGAAGAACATCAGTTGACGGAATGGACAAATTAATCATTATTGAAAGATAAGATGGGTTAACATAATATAAATGAAATTAAAAATTTTAAAAAGAGTTAATGAATGACATTTCTACGAGTCATGTCACAGTGGACATAGATACGAATATGGAAAGTTGTCTCATTAACAAAAAAGAAAAAAATTTAAATGAAACAAGTTTGATCGGAAACTAAACATAATTGAAAGTTTTTGCGCACCACGTTGGTTCAAGTCTTATATTATAGTAGGAAGTGTTATTTTGTTCACTTTTTTTCCCCACCACAACTTGACCTTGGTGCTGATAGAGAAGTACAAACACACACAAAAAAATAATAAAAAATTCAACCAAAAAAAAAAAAAAATCTATAAAAAAAAGATGAAACTGCGTGTTCATCAACTTTGATGCTTGTCAGATTGGTAAACCCCTTTTGTAACATATTATCTAGTATAATTCTATGCAATGCTGAACGAAATAGAACGACCTTTGGGAATGACCAATAAACTAACTGTCTCCCACATTTTACTGTTATTGTTATGCACGATGAGAGTGAAAGAACTGTTTTAGGACATAGGACATCATTGCGATGAACAAACAATACGACAAGTCATTTTCTTTTTTCAGACTGAAGATTTTACAGGATGAATCATTGAATGTTCAACAATAGATCGATTCATGGGAGGGTCAAGGTCGGAGTCCCGTAACAATTTACCACATTTGACACAGATTTGTTTTCATTTTTTTCTTAAAAACATGAAAATAATATATGAATATAATAAAAATATAATAATTCTCGACAATCCCGGGAAACATAATCAATGCGAATATCATTATCATATCAATCATTGAAGTATCAAAACATTAGAGGCATTACTCTTATCTTTTATGTATTTTAATATAAGCTACAATCATGAAAAAAAAGGTAGCAATCAAGTGATCGCTTTTCATTGGTCATTTATTGCAATGCTGTGAAATGAGTCATTTTCCACAGATTCAAAATTCATACTGAACATCAATTCATTTTTTTTCAATCTCAGCATTTTACCGTCATCACAATCACAGCCAGCCGCCGGGCTCAGTCGAGGAAAACATTGAACCGCTTCTTCACTCCAATACACACAACACACCAACCCGAGACTGTAGCGAGCAATGAGTGATGCAGGAAGTAAAGAGAGTCGTAGGAAATTAATGTCATGCAAAAAAAATGTGATAGATTCCCACTGGATATATGATTCACAATAATATTATCATCAAACGTTACAAGGTCACCATCGTAAAACTCCTTGGAAATTTGTTTAAAGAGTTGTATCATTTTAATTATAATAAAAGAAAAGATGCATAGAGACATTGTGTTACTCTTTTTTGTATCTGCATACAAAAAAACAAAAGGCAGGAAAATGGATTGGATCACTTCCTGCAAGAACATTGCAATAATAAATAATTAAAATTTCATCATGGTCATACACTTTTTCACGTAATTACGTAAATTGTAAATTGCGTCAAACATGCATTTATATCATCAATCTTTGTTGTCTCCATCTTTCAGACTGTATCAATGGTAATCATACCACAACATGAATTCATACATATCATTTCAACACACTATTCACACCTCCCTCCACCCCATCCTCACCCCTGGAGTCTTTAAAAAAAAATATGTATAATAATAATAATTGATTTTTCACATTTTTCAAGTGAGCCAAAAAAAATAAAAAAATTTCTCGCTCATTTTAGATATTTCATTCTCACGTTTGTGACGTTATACACCAAGATATTAACGATGCGCCATAATAATTTTAACTACAAGGCAGTACTCGCCAAAATCTGGATATATCATGGTCTTTTTAATAAAGATTCCAGGGGCCCCCTCCCCACCCCCCGTCAAATAAAGCAGCCAATTGAACCAGTCGGCTATTTCCCTGACAAAGCCTCATTACGTCATCTCATCTCCTACCACCTTGACAGAAATATCAGACACGTCATCTCATCTCCGACCACTTTGACAGTAATATCAGACCCTCAGATACTCAGCTTCCTCTTTCAAAACTAAGCAAAAATAATTTTTTTTTAAATATACAAGTCTACACAAAATTCAAACAACATTCTATTCAGAAATGGTAAAAGGACAGCTCACTTTATTTGCATCAATATAATGACATAGCTTACTGACTTACTTATAATGACATAAACAGAAAGAAAATTAATAGATAAAACGCTCGTTTTCCAAACCGGTGTTTTTCCAACCAAGAGTGAACACAAGCCTCACTGGGTTAACGGTCAGAGTATCATCTTCCTCGTTTTAAAATTTCATTTGTTTCAATTTGTCACTGGCTCCATCCACCCACCAACCACAGATTGGTGACACCACTGACATCGGAATGTGGACATGATTGAAAATAATTAAAGTAGTAACGTTAAAAAATATTGTAAAAAAAACCAAACCAAACCAAACAAACAAAAAACACATCAATTCAATCAGAAAAATAGTGATAAAATGTATCTTTTATCCGACATTCGCTTCTAGCCCAAGACAGACTAAAATCACCCTGCCCCCCCCCCCCCCCCCCAACAAAAAACAAACCGCCCAAACCAACTCCCCTAAAGAAACCTGCCAGTCTGACAGTAACAAAGCATTAAAATAAAAATTTCTACACACAAATCTTGAGTGAGTGACATATGATAATAGATAAAAAAAAATATTTTTTTTAAAAAGCTTTCAAAAAATATGAATGCAAGAGATTATTAATGAAGTGTATTTTTTGTTTGTTTGTTATTATTGTTAAATATTAATTGATTAAAAGTGGTGTGATGCTAACAATCATGATTGCTGGAAATAGTAAGACGGCAGATTGAGTTCACTAACAAATACACAAAAAAAACCTTTAATAAAAAATACACCCCCACCCTTCACCCTGCAACATAAAAAACCCAAGAAAAAATAATATACACAGATGACTATTAAAACACCCCTCCCCCTCTTTTCATGTTATCAAAGATGAGTATCCGCTCGATTTGGCCGACCAATCACAGAGAGAATCCACAAAGACTAAATATGTGGCATGGTCAGTCTTTTATATATAATATATTTATATTTATATATATTTTATTTTTTAAAATAAACTATATCATCATTACTATTTTATGTATATTATATATAATAATAAATTTATATATAACATAACATTTCGTCACACCATTATATTAAGTAGTTAATATGTCAAGACATGGATTGAACTGGTCTGTCCTCGTCGAAAAAAAAAAGGGAATAAGGATTAAGGTCAAGGATTTCACATCGGGAAAAAATAGTATTGCACTGGGCACCAGCAAGAGTAAGATTTGCTTGGGTAAAACAAAAAAAATTACCTCCATTTGTGGAATTGAATCCTGTTTTTGAGACAATGAGAGAAGAGATTGCATGGTTTGTTATGGAACTAGGCTAAACTCTTGGGCCACGGCCGCCTCCGTCAAAATGAAATATAAAGATTAAGATTGGTGTAATATGTAGTTAGTAGTCTGTACCCCGTACAAGTGACAACTGTATATATAATACGTATTTTATTCATATCCTCTTACGTATACAACTCATTTTATATTTCATTGAACCTATTTTTCTTGTAACTTTAACAAGGAGATGACAAAAAAAACAACCCCAAGGAGACATATCCAGCTCCTTTCCCCAATGTTTTGTTAGAAAAAAAACCCCCAAAAAAACAAAAACAAACAAACAACCTCGATACAACATACACATAAAATCAAATGAGCATAACCGAACTTTGTGTGAAAATATTAAAAATGATAATAATTACAGTAACCTCCATCTAAGAACATAAGAACATGGTCCTTGAGAGAAAAAAAAACTTCACTCCAAGCTAGACGTGAGCTCTTAGGCTGATTACTAGAACTGCCGTTATTTTGTCCGCAAGGGCACACTGCCTTTAGAGTATTTGGGTGTACGAGTTATATTTAGAAAAATACAGAATTAACACAAAAGTTAGCCGCAGTGCAGCTCCGTAATGTATGGTATAGTATAACTGTTGGATATATATATTTAATTTTCTGTTAAAAAATTTAACCTCAGTAAGAGTTCTTGAGCAAACACTATTGATTCAGGCTTGGAATTGCCGTTGGTCCTGGTTGGTCCCTTAAAAATTGAAGAGTTTGCGGAGACGATACCGAGTGATGTGACCAGATTGTTCACATAGAGTTAGAGCACTATTTTGGACATTTTGTTGTTTTGGCTACAGTTTGTTTCTAGGTCGTTGTAAAAAAACCAAACAATGTGCTTTTGGGTGGAGACTGTCGACAGATGGATAGATTCTGACCTTGATAATAATAAGCACACTATTTACACGCTAAGTATATAATAATAATAATGAATTAATGAATGAATTATAATAAATCATAAAGGCTGCTTAATAAAAACAACAGTGAATTAATTTAGTTATCATGCATCATAATTCAATGTCAAGAAATCGAAAATAATAATAATAATAATAATAATAATAATGATAATAATAATAATAGTATAAAGAAAGAAAAAACATTCTTTATATCATATAAAATAAAAAATCTCATGTAAGTGAAAAGGTATCTTTTCATCATTTCATTTTCACAGAAGAAAAAATATATGGATGACAAGAGTTAATTGATGAGACATTCCAGGTAAACAGTCATTCAAGACTTCAGTAAAAATGTCAACAATGCAATGCAGGCACAAATATAACATATTTACATGAAAATAGATCCGCAGAAAAAATTCATAAACAGGTTTGAACCATCAACCAGTCGGCTATCATCAGGCCATTACAATAACTATGGATGAATGTAAGTAGCCATTTCATTCTTTGACCTAAAAAATAATAATATATATAACAATTTTAATTCAATGTTAACAACAGTTACGGCTTGTTTTGATTTTCTCGTCTAGTTGACAGGTAGATATATATATATGAGTTTTATGATTTTAAACATCAAATAAAGATTTTAGCCATTCTGTCTTTGGGGTTATAAATATTTGAAGGAAATCCATAAATGATAAAAAGTTCAAAAATCATCAACACCCCAATAAAACAAAGCCCAGGAAATATTTGATCATTAGTCCAAAACTACAGATGCAGCATTTGATATTCAAAGACCCGCCACAGACTTGGAACAGAAAAATCTGAATCAGCCTGAATGAAAAAAATTCAGACTTTGGTTGGTCGGAAATAATTATTCGTATCTTATTTTCTATAACACTCCCCCCCCCCCCCCCCAATATTGTTTTTCTGATTTAAATCAATGGGAGGAGGGAAAAAAATCCACTTTCATACTATCATTATACTTGATAATTTTGATTATTGGCTGCAAGGAAAGATGTCAGTCCCTGAGAAGATTTGGAGGGAAGTGATGTCAGAAAAGTCTGATAGAAGAGCAATCCAATCAGTTGATGCAAAGAAACGCAGTCATTATTAGGGACTTATGTAGGAAATTAATTAATTCTTAAAGAAATAAATGAAGAAGGGATACTCCGAGGCCATTTTACGCACACTGTATTTTATATATATATATATCTCAGTAGCCATATATTGTATATCTCAGTAGCCGACATAAAAAAAAAATTGTTTCTGTCTACTGAAAATGTTTGACTCACAGTGCCAGAAATGGTGGATTTCCAGTGAAGAAAAAAAAAAAAGATCTAAAGAGGAATCAAACAAACAGGCGAAAGAATTTATTTTGAAAATCACACAAACCCTCACCTCTAGGAGAAAAATTAATGAAAAACAACAACTACAACTAAAAAGCAAAATTAACACACCAAAAACCAAATCACTACGCGATCCAAGGGACGAGGTGACACCATTACCCGTCAACCAATATTGACCGTCTTGCTACATTCCCCAACTAGTCTTCTACTATCAATAAGCAATACATTAGTCGCTGGATGAACGCAACCCTCAGCCCGAACACACCGCATCTGCCAATCCAAGTGCTGACCAAATTTTTAACAGAATAATAACTTATTAACTTCTTAGTTAACGTAACGGCGTGGAGACGGCTCCCTGTTCTCTTGTCACAAAAGCACCGTCATGCATCAAACGTATGCTAACCTCTGATCCTAGACAGCGTGCGGCGCGTAGTTTATCCAGCGACTACCATAAATTAGGTAGGTTATTAGAACCCCTAGTGATGTACATAAGCGGACAAATGGTCGAATTGTAATAATTAAAAAATAGCAATAAAAATGCAGGAGGTTCCCGGGTTTTGAGGCATGCATGCAACGCATCAATCATATCATTATTATGGCAATGTGAATAAAATTGTAAACATCGTGTGAAATGTACGTCACTCTCTCCCATGGTGTTGATGCACAAAGAAATATTTCGAAGAAAGAAAAGAAAAGAAATGCAGTCACGCCCCACAGCCAGTTAAAGTATTTACAAATATTTACAAATAACAGACACACTTGAAAAAAGGAGAAAAAAATGTATTATCCTGATTTAAAAAAAATCAAGAGTGCCTTGTGTTAACATTCTAATGACAAACAAAAATCAAATCAATTTGTAGGCTTAAAAATTTAATGTGTTAAGTGCAGTTGGGTGTATGTGTGTGTGTGTGTGTGAAGAAAAAAACAAGAGAGGAAGAAATTGGAATAAAAAGAAACTGTCAATGAAGGAAGAAAACAAAACCAATGAAAGTAAAAGGGTGAGTGACAAAAGAAAGCAAAAAAAAGAGAAAAAGATGCATATAAGCAAACCCCCCCACCCCACTTTCCCAAACACGACCACAAACCTCAAGCACACCCACACGTATATAAAATCTTGTAGCCCCAAACTCCCTCTCTCTCTCTTTCCATGCATTGTATATGTAAAATGACAACAGTCCACGCCTGAAAACACGTCTATCTTTGACCTAGTCTTGAGGTACTCGGCCCACAGCTGCCAATATTTTGGTCGGTCTGAACTGACAACTTTCCTCAACCTCTTCTTGGATGTCAGCGCCTACCCAATTGGGGGGGGGGGGGGGCCCTGCCATTCCCACCATCTTATCGACAAGCTAAATCTACTCCTCCACACAAAAACATTATCTGCTTCAAATTCTAATTATTTCTGTGATATCTCTCTCTCAATTTTTTTTTCCCCTTTCACAAAATCGTTATAGTCTCACAGCACACAATACCAAGAGATTCTGAAGCACGCTAGAGTTTCCATTGGATTAATCAAATAAACAACATGGACCATGCCAGTTGACCTGAAGTACTCGCTTGACGGCTAAAAATAGTCTCTTTTACTCCTTAGTTACCTAAATAAACAAGGGAACACGAATATCTCCTCTCTACCACACAACCTGCCTAACTACTACTAGTCCGTCCACACCGATATACGATTAGAATATTTTTTAGTAAATCCGACAATGGGGCAATTTGGCCTACTTGCTAACCACAAATCAATACAATAGTAATTATAATTGTTGTTTGTATAAAACCACAGCCGAAAGACGTTCAGAATAACAAATAATCCTTAGGTTGAAGTGAGCACACCAATCATCACTGCTGCAACTACAACCGTCATTATCTTTCTCTTTTCCTCGTCCTCACAGCTGGTCGTACGCGGGAGGGCGGTCGACAGTGATGCCTCCCTCTGGTATTGCGTCTGCTACCATCACAGAAATGCTTGCTGGGTCTGCCGCTGAGTTTTGAGCTGTGGCCACCATCTGGAAAAGAACGGATAAAAAAAAAAGTGTGTCATAAACTGGTTGGTTTATGGCGTGGCGAGTGCCCCTTTTATACTGCAGAAGCCAGTGTAGGAGTCAGCCATATGTGAAGCTCTGAAGGGTATACGTGGCAAATGGAAGTAAAGCCAAATGTCAAAACACACTACACCACTTGCCACCCTAATACATGGCTAGAGAGACTCTGCATCAGGAATATAGGACGAGCAGGTGATGGCACCACCACACCCAAACACTGTATCAGACATTTTACCAATAAACACTACACCACTCATAGTCAAACTCATGACTATAAAAAAAGACTCAGTAATTCAAGACAAGCGGCTAATCATCCCACTGCTTTAACAGTAAATTGGACAACAATGTACCATGAGGTCCATACCCTTTTAACGGTATGCAAAAAAGGTGAAAATAATGTAGCTCCAGGTGTAAAACAAATAACAATACAAACAACGTTTCAGGTCTCCCCTTCATCAGCCAACAAGCACAAAAACATAAAACATAGAACACAAATGGAAAATCTTAAACTGTGGGAATCACGGGGATGTTGGTGCTTAGACGACCACCTTTAACGGTAAACACTTGGCTGTAACCCTGGTGTTACTACTACTCAGTTTCAGGACAGCTGTGACTGGGAGATGCCACCTGGATATATTATATTAGTACCTAATGTCTCTCTCTCTTGATCAATTTACCTTTTGTACCTTTCGGTGTAAGGCATTTTTTATTTCTTTATTTTTTTTGTTTGTCAGTCCGTGAGTCGGGCTTATGTCGCCTTGTTCTTTGAATCAGAAAAAAATTCGGCTATGCAGGAGATTACCCCA
>JARFNW010203867.1:0-15906 GCA_031763155.1 Dirona albolineata
CTCTCTCTCTCTCTCTCTCTCTCTCTCTCTCTCTCTCTCTCTCTCTCTCTCTCTCTCTCTCTCTCCCTCTCTCCCTCCCTCTCTCTTTTTTGCTTGGCCTGTCATTGTTGAGTCCTTGGGAAAGGCTCTTAATACTCTACAAATGACCTGCATGGGCTCAATAGTTTTTAAATTGGTGTTTGATAAGTAGCTGTTTATGTCGTTTATCGAGTCCCCTTTACACCGCAATAAGCATGGTAGGGTCCAGCCATATGTCAAGCTCTGAAGGGTGCATATGACAAATGGAAGTAAATCTAAATATCAATGAGGACTTACACCACTCATCACCTAACACATGGCTAGAAAGACTCTTCATCATGAATTAAAGACGAGCAGGTGATAAGCCCACTGCGTCAAAATACCTTTACCAGTAAATTGGACACAACAATGTACCATGAGATCCTTACATTTTACCAGTAAACACATTGCTGTTACCCTAGTGGTTACTATTCAGTTATAGGACAACTGAGAACTCCCACCTGGGCAACTTCCTTATAAAATCCACTTTCTTCATTCCCCTTCCCACCATGGTAAATAATCCGCCACTACCACCATCTAGTGGACCGCCTTTGCTGTCCAGGAATCGCCAGGATCAAGTGGAGTTCCATCCCCTGCCAATCTGGCAAACTTTGAGTTTGCGAAACCCAGTGCCGATCCTGTAAGTAATCGTCCATCATCTCTCCTAGTTGGTTCATGTCATGAAGAGGTAGAAATTTTGTTTGTAGATTATAGAGATTTAACAGTTTGGGGTTTTTAATTATCTGCTTGCTGATTCAGTCAAGATTTTTAAGTGCATTTGAAAGTGAATACGGTATATGAAGATTAGCTACACAAGATGAAAATTTAAAAATCTTTTGTAAAAATTTTGAGGGAAACTAGAAAAGTGAGGAGATAGTCAGAAACTTTCTTTCACAAGTTATGGCCTTAATGGGTTGTTGAAAATGAACTATGATAAATGTGTTTAGATATTATGCGCTTTAACTTTATACAATTGAATTCACTACTGCTTATTTTGCTGTTACTTATACCTAACAGTGTCGTTGTTGATCACCATCATTTTTCTTTCCTCTGCCAAATACAGGACCTGAAGATTGTACAGCCAGTTGCAGTGCGTATGTCTCCTGAAAGTTTGCCTAGGCAGAGTGAGGGGATCGATCGCGGTAGGGCCTTTTCAGGTACTTAGTGGTGCTGGGTGCTTGTGCCAGTATTATTTCTCTTTTCTCTTCCCACTCTTTTCATTGGGCAAAAAGGTAAGGGTACAGTCCTGCTGTATTTCATTGGGCAGATAAGGTTGTGATAGTCACTCCATGTTAATAGCCCATATTTAATTTTTTCTATGTCAGATAGGGTATTTAATCATATCCTTGTAGATTTCATTTCATTTTGATATGTTAACTATCATGTATAATAAAAAACTATTTGGGATTAAGGTCATGAAAGAAAGCTATACCATAAATTAAAACGCACAATATAATTTTTGATAATCAAATACGTTTTCTCTCCATTATAAATTATACAGTTAGTTGCAAACTAATAAAGTGAAAGTTAAATCTTGGTTTAAAAATTATGTTTATCTCAAACCCTTAAGAACAAGTGGTTCAAATTTAGATAACGTTGAAGATACAAATCAGATAAACTAAGATATATCTTCTTTTGTGTTTGAAACATCAAATAAATAAAAAAATGACACAAGTAACAATTGTGAAGTTTTTATGTGCCCACTAAAAGACTGGGAAAGGATGTCTCTCTTTTGCATGAGTGAATTTTTCCAGTACTTGCTATTAGCTGTACATGCTTTGATTTGGGTATGAAGGTCTTGCTTTGACTTCTCAATAGATTGGAATGAGAAGCTTTAGATGACAATTTTTCAAACGTTTCTCATTCAAGTCACGTAATGATGATGATGATGTGGTGTTAAGTTTGTCAGTAAATGTTTAGTCTCTGACCAGCATGCTTTTGGGAGAAGATTATTATTATTAAAGTTTGTAAAATCAGTATAGTGTCATTAGAAAATATAGATTAAGAATTATAGTGTAAGAGTCATAAACATGTTATTATTAACAATACCCCAGTTCCATGGATAGATTTGGTCCACGAGGGTTGATGAGATTATTTTGAAGTGTATTATGCGATTTATATGACCTGATGTTCATAATGTTGGATAGAGGAAATGGCATTGCAAGGTAGACTGTAGACGTCTTTAAGAATTCAGGTAGTCTTGTATTGATTATGAAACCACTCTCTGTAAAATTATGAAGTTAAGAATTAATTTGAAGTATGCATTAGTGAATTATGCTTTTAAGTCATAGAATAAAAAAAAGTAAATAAATAGTGTAGATAAATTAATGAACAAACTAAAATGATTGAAGTCCAACAGAGTAAATTATGATTTGTGTGGGCTGATTGATAATAATTTATTCTTGTTGCATGAAACACTTTTCAACTTTACTTTCTGTTGCATGGCGTATTGTGGCTTGACAAAATAATTCAAACTTTGCTTAAAGCATGATCACTGTAGTCCATTTTGTGAAAAGTTAAAAAAGAGAGAATTTGAAAGAAAGGAAAGAATACTTGACTAAGATGTGTTCAATTATGATACCTGTCGACCTGTGTTCCGTTCATTATCTGTCCTCTTGTTTTCTGTTCATCTATCTACTTGCTTTCTGTTCATCTATCTATCTACTCGCTTTCTGTTCATTATCTGTCCTCTTGCTTTCTGTTCATCATCTGTCTCACTCACTTTCTGTTCATTATCTGTCCACTTTCTCTCTGTTCATCATCTGTCCTCTTGCTTTCTGTTCATTATCTGTCCACTTTCTCTCTGTTCATTATCTGTCTCACTTGCTTTCTGATCATTATCTGTCCACTTTCTCTCTGTTCATTATAAGCTGTCCACTTGCTTTCTGATAGTTATCTGTCCACTTTCTCCCTGTTCATTATAAGCTGTCCACTTGTTTTTTGTTGATTATCTCTGTCCATTATCTGTTCACTTGCTTTTTGTCAATTTTTCACCCGTCAAGTAAGCTGCTTTTTGTAATGGATTTGTGAAAAATTAATTATGTACTTGTGTTCACAAATTAATGTTGTTGTTGTCCAAATTATTTTCTGAATAATTTAATTTCAACAAAGAAAGTTGAATTTATAACTACATTATATATCTGTAGAATTATTTAGTCAATGAAATTTTTATTGATTAAGAAAAAAAAAATCTAGTTCTAAAAAATGTATTGGTGGTTTGTATGAAATACTTTTCAACAGAGGAACAATTTATATATATACATATATATATAATATAATATATTATACACTTGCTATTAACAATTTGAACCCTAGCAGATAATCGTGACTTGATCCATTTTGCTCCTTGAGTATTATTATAGGATCTGGTCTCTACAGTTTATTTCCAGAATTCGCCCAGGGCTTCTCTTTCCCAATGTCATTCTATCTAGCTTTTTAAAATTTATTTCTGAGGATGATGATTGGTCAGGAGAGTACATGGTCAACCTTTCTTTACCCATTATTGCATTGTAGATTATTTACTGCTTAAACCAGTGGAATATAACATAATTGGATCAAAATATATTACTACAGCAATATAGATGTTTCTATGGTCATAGATAAGCAATTTTTGCAGAAAAAGATGTTATTTTGGATGTGAAAAATATATCTGTAGAATTAAAATGAATGAAACGGTGATGATGATATGCGGAAGTGGGTGAATTTCATGCTAGCGGAGGATTTTCATCGGTTCCTGGCAGTTCTCTGCTGAGGTCATTAGACATACTGTTTTTTCTTGATCAATCTTTGTCCTCGACTGAAACAATGCTGGAACAAAGTAACATTATTTGCTCCCTGGGGCATATTGTTGATGCTAACAATAAATGAAGAGGGAGTGGGCACTGATGGTCTAGTGGACAGAATGATAGTGGACAGAATGATAGTGGACAGAATGATAGTGGGATAATGTTGCGGATTAGTCCAGAGGTAGAGGGCTGTTTATGGCGAGGCGGAGGTGCCGTGGCAGGCATGGGTTCAATTCCGCCGGTCGACGAAAATCTTTTTTCTATTTTTTGTTCTTGTCTCTCGCTGGCACTGTTACACTATCCTACATGATTATTCATGCTGTAATGTCAGGGTGCTGCTTGGTGTTTTGTACTGGGTAGGCCCATAAGGTAACGGTAGGCCCATAAGGTAAGCACAGCCGCAGTGGATGGATAGGTGGTGGTGGTGGTGGGTAACGGCACTGTCTGGGACTGATTTATGTGACCCCGGGCAAAGTGAATATCATAACAGTGTCTCTCATCAAGCATGCCTGTTCATCTTATCATCTGTATTGTGGCGACCTGATATTGAGACAAAACGCGTGTCTTGGAAAAACATGTTGCTCGCTTTTGTCATTGCTTTGTGCCTCAGAGATGCCATTTTCTGCTGTTTTTTCCCCCCTTTCAGTGGCTGTTTCATATTCATTTCTCTCATGTATATTTCCATCGGCTGCTGCATCGCCCTCTTATGGCCGTTAATTGTTGATAATTTTTTACTGCTTCTGGTTTGAATAATTTTCACGTTACAATTTCTAAGTCCAGTGTCTTTACTCTATTTGATCATTTAAGATATTTTTTACAGGAATGAAAATGGTTTGGGGTGTGTCCACAATTTGTTCTTAATGACGGCATTTTCATTTTGTAACTTTCTTATGGCTTAAGAAATGTTGCATTAGTCTAATAGTGCGCGTCTGGCTCACAACTCATATAGACTTATTTTGCCTTATGTGCATGTGGTCTTGTCTTCACAAATTTCAACGTTGGTCCAGGGTATCATTTTTCATATGATTTTGAACTACGATGCATGTATGTCGTGGAATATGTAACAGCCAGTCTGTCATTATTCATGTAGGCCTAGATATCTGGTGTAGGTGTCAAATAGTTAACACAGCAGATAACTTTTCTGAATATTATTTGTCATGTCTCGTCATTGTGAAAATAGTTTTACTGTTCTTATTTTATCATTATTGTCAAAGATCTCTCTAGATTTTTGCCCTGTCAGAAAACAAGATTGTCATTATTCATGTAGATGGCTAGTTATAGGTGTCAAATGGTTTACACTGCCAATAACTTTTGTGATTTATTTGTCATATTTTGACATTGTAAAGATTGTTGTCATTATTCTTATTTTATTATCATTGTTAAAGATCTCTCTACTTCACGCTCTTCTGGTAGACTTGACTAAGGACATGCATTTCTTGTCTGGCACTCATTTTCTTTGTTCCATGTATGAGAGGGGGGGGGGGTGGGGGTGGTGTCGTTAACAATATTGTGCAAATCAATCATTCAGAGCCATTTTTGTCTTCAAGTGCCGTCAGTATTTCACTTCCAACTAATTTTCATTGCAAGTGGTTTCGAATATGATTAATAGTTTTGGATTAAGGTATTTTTTTATTTACTCTTCACTTCATTTAGGAACAAATTGCTTTGACAAATTTGTTGTTTAAAAAAATCTATATTGATTTGAAAGTTTTTTTTACCCTTTCAATTAATTGGTGTGTAAAAAAACTGACTTTTTTTGTCATTATCATCATTCATGAATGAATTTTGCTGAAACATTGCAGTAACAGTGTCAACAATGATGAACTTCACTTTAGACTTTTTTTAAAATATCTAAAATTGATTGACATGATTTAAAAGACACATTAACATGTAGGCTGTAGTATTTGTGTAGAAAAAATACTTTAATGTTGAATGAACAGAAAATTTTAATGTTGCAAAAATGGGTAATTTGAAATGATCGGTTGACCTGACCACCTCTTGTTTCTGCCAGTCGAGACCAAAATTCACTCTCTGACCTTCAGCTGTCGTTTCCTTCCAGCACCGAGTAACTCTTCTGCTCACATGGCCACAGCGCATCATTTTGAGACAAAGATCACCAGATGGTCTTATCCGTACGATTTTTATTGGGCTGTGTTTTTACTTTGGTCTAGGCTTGCTTCGCCAATATAATGAGAAATTCTTGAACTAATGAGTGCAGTGCCATCTAAAATTTAGAAATAAATTTTTAAGGAGTTACAAAATTATTCAGAAGTGTTTGATCTGAAAGTTTTAATTAGCTTTCAAACTTCAGTCTTTATGTCTGAACTGATTTCAATAATTCTAAACAATTTCCACAAAAAAACTTTTTCGTTTTTTGTTTTTTTCTTGATTTTTTTCTTTCTTTCTTCTTAATCTTCTAGTTTCAACAATGCAAATTTTTTCAAACTATTTTCAAAATACTTAATGTTCCTTTTATAAGTTTTCGAACTGTCTTCGTCTACAGTTTTAAAGATTTTATCTGTTTTATTTATCTCAATTACTTTTTTTTATTTTTTTTATTTCTCAAAAATATTTTTTCTTCTTTTTTTTTGTTATTATTGTTTTAGACAAATGCATGGAGGATTTATTATTTTTACCCAGGATTAAAGTACCATCTTTATTAGGATAACAAACCTTTTTCATACTGTCTTATTTATTTAATACAGATACAGCACATGGTGAAATTTAAAAAAACATAATTGCAAAATTCAGGTCATTTTGTGCTGGATGTGAGGCCATCGTTATCATGCTTGTTATCAATTTGTGTGCATGTATGTATGTGTTGTGTGTGTGTATTGTTCACAGACTCGGCCATGCTTCATGACTATGGCAGCGATAGGCTGGACGGGGATTGCACGCCTCCCCTCAGCAAGCAACGAGCCAACACCACTGCCACAGATGGTCAAGGTTTATTGGACTCTAGTCAGAACGATACGCCCAACTCTAAGTACAATACTCCTATACAGGGACGGCCGCGACCCGTACCGCCCAAAAAGCATAGTTCAGGTATTCTCTCACTGCTTGACCCTCTCTAAACAAACTGTTTTTGTGGGTGGGTTTATTTCATTCTTTTCAATAGGGTATAACAAATGCTGTAAAATGGGTGGGACAAAACGATCAAAACGATCAAAAAAGATCTTGAAACGTTGTGCTGTAGGTTGGTTTATTAAAAAAAATTAATCAGATATGGTGTCTCCTGGTGGATTTCAGGTTTAGTGTCTTACATTTCCAGAGTCACTATTTGAACATTTTCCCTGCAAAATAACGACCAACATCAGAATTGAGGTCACCTGCATTGTCATGTATGATGTTATCAAGTTTCACCAAGATGCAAAGATGATTTTTTTTTTTTAAAGCAAGTATTTTGATGGATGGAAACTTGTGTAGCTAATGTATTAAGCACTTGCAGTGACTAAGACTAGTTTGTCTCGTACATGTAATATTTTAAACTAGCGTTTCATGTGCGTTAAGCATGTGGTTTGACTTAAAAGTAGTATATGTTGTGCACCAGATACCTGCAGTGACTTAGACTAGTGCATTTTATGCATCAAGTTACTACAGTGATTTATATTGGTATGTCATGGGCCTAAAGAATATGCAGTGACTATTTCGTTTGCGTGCCATGTTAAAGTGGTCATTCTCAGTTCTGCCTTTTGTATTGAATTGAATGATTGTAAACAGCAGTGAAATTTCCCCGAAGTAGACCAATGAAGATACGTAGGACGGAAGTAATTCAGAATGTGATGACAAGGAGAGAAATGATCGGTGGCGACGGAAGAAAATTTCATAGATTTAAACATTGCAATGCAAGTAAGGTGTCTTAACTTTGAAGTTCAGGCAAAATAACAAAAGACTGATGGTATGCTAATGTATTAGCTAACGTATTGTGGTATTTTCACTTTTTCACACTACTATTTTTATAATTCTTTATTTAGTTCTATTTGAGTAGAATTTCATAGAAAATAGTGCCTTTTTGGTTGATTTTTTCCCCCCCAAATGACTTTTTGCTTTAACTTCGATTTTTAAAAATTTTAGGTGTTGGTATTGGTATGTGAATTGATCTTACATTCAGTTGTAGTTGTTTTCACTTTTTTAAATATTTAATTTTTTTATATTTTTAAAACAGTAATTTTCAAATGGAAATGAAAGTATGCCTGTCAATGCTGCAGATATCTGTGATGTGCTTTAAACAAAGTCTTTGTTATGTATTTTTAATTTGATGTGTTGTGATGACACAGTTGCTGATGTGGTTTTTAAAAAAAGGTCAGCGGACCACACACACAACTCCAAAAGGGTTGAACGTGCATATCAATGTTTTTTCTTACTTTCTGTGGTTAAGAACGTTTTATGAAAACCGTAAAACATTTTCTCTACCTTTTCAGTGTTGTGCTAAGTGTGGTAATTTTCTTCCTCTTTTCCTTCTAACATTGAGATGTTGTGACTGACCAGGAATCATGTATTTGCCTCGATGACTTTGTAACATGTTTGTCTTCTTTGTGATACATGTGTGTGATAAATGTCTTGGACAATTTTGTTTGTCATATCTTATATATATATATATATGTGTGTGTGTGGGTGCCATAAACTTGATCATTACCTACGATATTAAATCTTGAGTCCATTCTAAAAATAGAACCTTGACTTTTAACAAATGCAGCTCTCTATCTTCTCACCTGCGGTGGAAAAAACTCCCAGCCATTTTTGGACTGGCGAAGTGAAGTGCCAAAATTAATATGAACTTGAAAGTGAAAGAAAGAAATAATAACAGGCTCTTTGGAGGGAGAATTTGTTGTTACCATTCAAGTTATGTCCACCGAGACAACGACAAAGTGCAGCTTTTGGATTCATGTAGTATGGAGGAGATAGTGTTTGGCCAGGTTACTTGTGTGAGACAAAGCGTGATCTCTTTCTCGAATCGAGTCCATCTACGGTGCTGAATTTCAATTTTTTTTAAACAAATCCTTTCAATTTTTTTTTTTTGCTTGGGGATTTGGTGGGGGGGGGGGGGGTATAATAGTATCTTTCAAATTCTGAGTCCTTCAGTAAAGAATAAAGTTGTATTGTTCCTTGAGATTTCCCACCCCACATTGATTCAATTTGAATGTTGACCCTCCGTCCCGCCATGTCACAGTTCCAGCAATTGTCCGAGGACAGTTACAGCCTCCCCCGGGTGCGGGACCAGATGAAATAGCCGAGTCAGGAGGAATCACTTCCGCCACCACCACCACCGAGCCCAGTCATGCTCCTCCTACTCCCCCACCACGACCCCAGCCGACTCGAAGCATGTCCGTGGATGTCAAATCAGGTAGAGCTATTTGTCAATGAATCCTTACTACTAAAATATTTACCTTGTAATTTATTTTTTTTAAATTATTTTTGAAAATAAAAATTTAGTGGCGTCTCTTAGTGTGTGGTTGTTAAGACTGAGGCTTTGGGATGTAGAAGTCATAGGTTCAAACGAATCCTAGACAGGATTCTTCTTCCTCTTCTTCGTTCCCCTCCATGGTGGTTATTCATGAACTTATAGTCGTCTGCTGTTAAAATGCTGTTGTCTTCCTGAGCTCCTCCCCGTCACCATTGTTTCACCATGACAGATGCAGTGTAAGGCCAGCAAAATGTCTCTCTCTCTTTGCATCAAACCTTGGGCACCATATATCGGTGGGTGATTGCAAACAATAAAAGTACCTAAGTACACTTTTGGTTGTTTTGAGAAAAACGCGATTGAAAATTTGCCAGACCATGACAATGATGGAGATAGTGATTAGTAGATTATTAATAGCTCTGCAACGAAGCGATATATTGGACTTAGATATTTCTTGCAGTAAATCAAACTGGCAAAATATCCCTAACCAGCAGGTTAGCTCTGAATCAGCAAAAAATGGATATAAATACTTGTTGCACTCAGCCATCGATATGTTCGTTCACTGGCTTCAGGGTCATAGATCGCTGTGACAGGGTAACTCCGGGGACCTTTGTCATTTTTAAAAGCTCTGTCCCACAATCCTTATTGCTTGGAAGTGCGTCACAATAGAGTCTTAATTTGAAAACTATAGTTTTTATTTTAGAATGAAGTGTATGTATGTATATATATATTTTTTTTTAGCTATCAAGCACAATGTGTCTCAATGACATTGTTTATGTGGTTTCCTTATGTCCTTGTTTATTAATTGTATGCTTTTTTTTATTTTACCTTTTTTAATGATGCGTTTCCACATTTTTCTATATATAGATAGTAGGACACTGGAGTCTTCTTTTTGAGGTTGTCCAAGATTAGTGACATACAGTTTTCTCATTGGGTTTACATTGAAACAAAAAGCAGCAGCAGAAATATTTTATGTACAGGGAGGGCTTTGTAAATATCTAGATTTACAAGCATGAACTTTCTCACCTTTACGAATGCTATTACACAAACACACTTGCATGAAGATGCACACATTTAGACCCATATTTGTAAATATTGTTGTTACGCAGACATAATTGTATACACACTTGTAGGATTTGATAGATGTTGTTACACTGTGTGGACTTTGGTTTGCTTGTCAAATGGAAATCTTTTTGTGGCCTCTGTATATTTGGCCTAGCGAAAATCAGAATTCACGGATTCATTATAAATCTTTGTCCTGATGAAGAAAAAAAACCAACTTAAAACGCTAGGACCACAACATTTGACTTAATAGCAGCTTAATGTTTCTAAACAAATGAATGTGCACAATCTGTTAGATACACCATTAACTTTCTGGCAATATGATTCACCTCTTGTAGCCATGTTCTAATTCAAACTTGAGTGAGTCCAGTGAGGCAAGAAATGCAAAGTGCACAGCGCCGGAAGGCAACCTGGTTTAGTTTTTATTGAACATGGGTTTTTCCAGTGGTCACACAGCGTTGCTGGACTTGCTGACTATTTCAGTGGGGGGGTGGGGGGGGGGGGGTCGCACACAATTCAGTCACTTAAGCTACTATACTGTGTCTAAACACCTTTCTTGGTTATTGCAACAATTTTTAATTTTGATGTTTAGAATGTCACATGTGACGACTCCATGTTAATAATCCTTTGAATTAATTCCTTGTGGTTTTGCTTTATAGAACTTTTTTTGTTCCTCCTTTAAAAATTTTCCATTGATTTTGTTTACAGGCAGTCAGTTGACGGCCCCAGCAGTCCCACCCAGAGTGTCACCTAAAGAGGTTTGTTTATTATCTGTTCCCTTTAGAACCGTTATTAAACAGAGTAGGGACCAGCTCTGTGTCTGGCCGAGGACAGTGACATGGTAGAAGGTATCGTTGTGCAGACCCAGGTAAAATTGTATCCAGGTTGAGTACAAGTCTGTGCCCCACTAGTCTAGTACAGATGGCCTGATGCAGAGCTGGAAAATCTATGGATCAAGATTTTTAAGGCAAGCCCACTGTGCCCTAAAGCGGTTAGAAAGTGATATCTTGTGTTTGCTCATTGTTATATTATTATAATATATTTGTTTACAATATAATCTGAGTCATGACAGAAGTAAATGCTACATGGTCGAGATGTTTATTATTATTCAATTGTGGCACTGGCACAGTGGACTGATCCCCCGCTTGCCTTAAAAATCTTGATCCATAGATTGTTCAGCTCTGTACCAGGCAGTGTGTACTAGTTGGGCACAGACTTGCACTTTATCTGGATGCATTTGTATCTGGGTCTGTACATCAATGCCTTCTGCCTTGTATACTGTCCTGGACCAGACACAGAGTTGGTCCCTACACTGTTTAATCACAGTTTCACACTTGAAGCTATCCCAATAATCCCATGATCTCTTTTTTTCATTCATTCCTTTTATCATTTTATCTTCTGGCAGCCCTCATTCCTTCCTTTTATTTTGATGGTTCGTACTGGAACATTTGTCTTGTTGTCATTTCATCATCATTCTTTTCCCCACCAGGCACAGTCAACTATCAAATCTGTAGAATTGGGGTCCTCTGCTCCGTTGTCTGGACCCGCCGCTTCTCTGTTGGAGGTGAGACTCTCTAATATTATCATTGTATCTGTCAAAATGAACAGTCTTTAGCGTGAATAACAAATGTGAGAGTTAAGTGTGGACAATACGTCGGGTCTAAGTGAATGCTATGAATGCTCTATGCAGAGTCTTTTTAGCCATGTGTAAGGTGGTGAGTGGTGTTAGTCCTCATTGTCATTTGGATTTACTTCCATTTGTCATGTATACCCTTCATAACTTGACATATGGCTGCTTTCTGTGGTATAAAGGGGACTCAATAAACAAACAATGAGAACACAAAAATCAAATATCACCTTGAAATTACAATAAGAAACCAATCCACCTTAACCTTAATCGTATGTCGGGGGTAATTTTGTTACCCCAGGCCTTGCTTTTTTGCTTTTAAGAAAACTTATAATTCAAATTTTTCTCTGAAATTTTCAGTAATCCTCAAATATTCACTTTTCCAAAGGGTTCTGCCCAAATGATGGCAAATAACTGCATAACATAGTGACCATTGGCGATTTTGCAACATGTCACTTTTTTCCAAATGGGGGTAATTTTGTGCCCCCACTTTCGAAAGAGAAAAAAACGTAATCAAGTGTCTGATTGCATAATTGTTATGATTGAGAACAGAACCTATAATTATACAATCATCACGGGGTAACAAAATCACACCCGACGGACGATTAGGGATAGTTTTTGTTTTTTAAAATTATTATTATTGTTGCGGGGTAACAAAATTACCCCTGACGTACGAATAGGGAAAGTTTTTATTTTACTATAGACCGTCTATTATATTGTCGCGGGGTAACAAAATTACCCCCGACGTACGATTAAGGGGTAAAAACATGACGTACGATTAGGGTTAAAACCCTGTTTTTCTGTGTTTTATGGAGCAGATTGTTGGCTGAAGATCAACATTTAGACTTTACTGTTAGTATCATGCGCTATAATATTTATCATTGTTTGGTTTTAGTATATAATATGTGTTGTGTTTTGTGCTTGTGTCATTTTATGGGCTAAATAAAGTGGAGAGGGAAAAAACAAACTAACAACTTTTATCCCCCCCCCCCCCCAAAAAAAAAGACAAAAAACCCCAAAACATCACGATGGATAATCGCTACAGATAAATAAGTCATTGCATTTAAGTTGTGTGTTTAGTATAAGCTGTGATATTTACATAGGGAAAGCACTTATTACAGGAGGACAGAGTGGACCATGTACAATATTAGCACATGATGTAATGTATATTCCAGCTGAGACATTTTTCTCCAAGAGCAATTCGAAAATCCATGGCTCAGCAGAGTCATCGTCGAACCATGTCCCTGGGCATGGTCAAATTGGTGAGGGATGCACGGGGTTCTCCAGGGAATATTATAATAACCCTTTTTTTTGTTTTGTTGTTGTGCACTTTATTTTTTCATTCATAGTTTAGTAGATCATTTTTTAAAAGATACAAATTTATCATTCCTGTAAAGACAAGACTGAATCTTTGAAATGTTTTCGATGGTGGAGGTTGTATTGTTCCCATTTTCTTGTTTATTGATTATGGAATTGAAATTAAGTGATTAGTCACTCATGTAGATCAGATCAAATGACTATTCTTACGGACAGTTCATTTTTATGGATGTCAATAAGGAATGCTTTGGGACTTTTTGACAGCGAGTTAAGTTTCTTTAAAGGAATTAATTTCCTTATTGAGTTTTTTAAAGAGTTTGAAACCTGGGCGCTGCATAGAATTACGAGACTATTTTGAGTCTTGACTGCAATTAATTGATTGCATGCTTTTGACCTTTTTTTATTCACTTTTGTCAATAGATATATATGTATATATATATATATATTGTCGTGAGTCTTGTATAATTGTTTTTTTTATCCTTGATTTCAAATTTTTTGAAAAAGTTTGAAGAAATTGATATTACTAAAAAATTATGTTTGTACCTTGTCATTATTTTTGTGAAATTTGTATATCTTTTTGAATTGGGCAATATAAGAAGAAGGGATATAAAAAAAGGAAAGGATTTGAAGGAGAAATGTCTTTTTGGAAAATGTGAAAGTGATCCATGTTTTTCTTTGATCATTATCTTCTCAGCAGTGAGAATTTTCATTTTAAAACGTTTTCATCATCATTGTATTTATTTCGTTTCACATCGTCGAGTTCCGAAAGTTAAAGCACTTTCTCTCTTTATGAAATCAAATCAATTCGTTTTTATCTTTCAATATATATTTTTAAAATTTTATTGAATGCACTGTCCTTTTTTTTCTCATAGTATTTTGTTTTTGTTTGATTTATTACCCATTTCCCAAGTATGCCACATAACTGTTTTGGGACCAACCCAAAAACCAGCCCTGAAAGGTGCATAATGCCCATGCATGCAAACCCACACCCCATCAAAAAAGTTATAAATCATAACATACCATGGGAGTGGGTGGCGTAGTGGCTAAGTCACTTGGCTTTGGTTCGACAGGTCGCGGGTTCAAATCCCGGTGGAAGCACTGGTTATTTTCTCAAGACCTTGATCCCACTTTGCGGCGCTGCACTGCAGCTGACACCTGGGTTATTCAGGCCTACCCTCGTAATAGACCCGAAAGGAAAATTTCCCCCCTGGGATGAATACAGGGAATTTATTTATTTATTTTATTTTTAAAAAATTATTTTTACCATGACTACCATACAAAGTAGAGCATTGATTCTGCAAGCACTCTATGGATATGGAATTGAACACAGGCAGGTGATCAGTCTACCATGTCCAAAAACAGCATCGTTTGGCTGTAATTTTGTTCAGTTTTATTTAATTTAGCCAAACAGCAATTGCTATTGCCCAGTGTTTACGCCTCAGTAATAAGAGGAGGGGCATTTGTCACTAAGGGCGTGTCGCTTTTAGTGAGATCAGGTATTTGGTTTTTTGTTTTGTTTAAGAGGAAGAAGTGGATGAATACAAAGAATTTACCCTCTTTTATTTTATTTTATTTTATTTCATTTTGTGAAATATAAAAAAACAAACCAATAAATTGAATATGATGAAATGAAAAACGAAATGATATTTTGAATCTGTTCTCA
Source organism: Dirona albolineata (assembly GCA_031763155.1). Taxonomy (NCBI): domain Eukaryota; kingdom Metazoa; phylum Mollusca; class Gastropoda; order Nudibranchia; family Dironidae; genus Dirona; species Dirona albolineata. The sequence goes on from JARFNW010203867.1 coordinate 14,913, forward strand.
GTGATAGGCATATACAAGAAAAAAAAAGAAAGAAAAAAAAGATTGTTTATTATAATAAAAAGAAAGACAATCTGTAAAAAATTATAAATTCATCTGGTATTTTTTTTTTTGGGGGGGGGTTCTTTTTATTTATGATTTAATGAAGGTTGTATTATTTATATATACATTATATTATAGAGCAGTCAATTAAAAAAAACATTTTATAACCTTTTTCAAAGTCAATCTTCCTTTTATACTGCTTGATTTTCATAAACCCAACTTCCCCTTCCCCCCCCATTATTTTTCCCTACCAGTTGCATAAAAATGATTGAAATCCTTTTTAAAAATTTTTGCTGATGCTTTTTTTCTGGTTGGCAAATTTGGCATTAGGTCTATAACTGACTGATAATGGCAAGAGTATGCTTGCTCAAGACCAAAAAAAACCCCAAAAAACAAAACAACAAAAGGCAACAAAAAAATAAAAATAAAATAAAATAAAATAGCAAAGAAAAAACAAAGAAAGAAAACCCCTAAAATAGAAAGAAGAAGGAAAAAAAAATGCTTGGTAATTTATTCTTCCAAATGTTTATTTTTAAAAATTGCAATACAGTTTGATTTGACTTCCAACAAAAAATATCAAACAGCTGCTGTTGAATCATTTGTTTGTAATTCGAATTGAATCACTGAATTAAAAGCTGTTTCGGAGAATCGGAACAACATACATTAAGCTCTTTCTATTTTTATTCTTTCATTTTCTTGTCAGATCTGGAATCTTTGTTCATCATAATAAAATGTAATCTTGAATTCGCCTGTCATTAATCATTAATTATTTTCCTCTTATTATTCACAGGGATCGCTACAGACACAGTCTTTGGACTCATCTACGGGTAAGCACTGTCATACTGATGGCGTGAAAGGGCAGAGTGACTAACTCACCATTTGGGGGGGGGGGGGTGGGGGAGGGGGGGGGGTGTGGAGTTGGTGTGGGTGTGGGGGTGGGGGGGGGTAATGGAGT
>JARFNW010203977.1:0-26026 GCA_031763155.1 Dirona albolineata
CTCTCTCTCTCTCTCTCTCTCTCTCTCTCTCTCTCTCTCACACACACACACACACACACACACACACACACACACCCCAAAGTAATCTAAATCCGCTCAAAACTTGTTTTGTTCTGTATCGCATATAGTGTTGATACTTTGAGCAAAATTGTGTGTTGTACAGGGACATTAATTAGCTGATAGGGACCCTAAACTGCTCTCCGGTATAAACATCTTTATGTAAGAAACATAATATTGTTTTACTAAGCTCATTCCGCAAGGAGTTAAACTGTTGGCCCATCTCCATTGAATCGGAACATTTTCTGAAGACGTGGAATCTACAATCCCCAACCCGCCCATCAGCTATGGAAGAAACTTAATGAATTTTACCACCTGGGCAAAGAGAGTAAAAGATAACAACGCAAATGTCTCGTTTCTTTTGACAGATTTTGAAGATAAGAACATCTATATTTAAACTCAAGCGAATGATCCATCAGCAGCTCGATGACCTCCACCAGTCTTATCTTAGTGTCTTAGACATGAATTGAGAAGTGAATGTGTTAAAGCAATAAGTCATGTGGGAATGATTTTAAAAAAACGAAAAGTGCAATACCACAATTACCTTGTCTCGATGTAAGGAATGAGGGCTACCAGAAGCTAAAAATCCAAATAGAAGGTATGAAAAAAACAAGGTATATAGCTTCAAAGTTAAAACAGGTATTAGAACAAAAAACGTTTCGGGTTTCCCCTTCATCAGTCAACATCCACAATTTAAAAAAACCACAAAACACAAAATTACTCAAGTAGTCACAGAATAGTATGGCCCGAGTGGTCGGGCGACCAACTAAAACTGTTCTGTTATCTGTTTTAACTTTGAAGCTAACCATTTTCCCTTGGATTTTATTTCATACCTTCTAATCTCGATGTGAGCAAAAATTTGTACCATTAATTATTGGTATGATTTTATCGATCCTTCCTTCTTTCATTGTGTTGCGTGGGTGATCGGGTTGGAAGTGGGGTCATCAGGACACGGGTTCGAAACATAGACTCTATCGATGTTGTGTCCTTTAGAAAGATTCTTTATATTATGTTTTGCAGGCAGAGAAAGATATTGTCAGAATGTTACCGTGATGCAGTTTAACACGCTGGTTCACAGTATGCTTGTCAATGAAAAATAAACAGGGAATGCTAGGATATCAATGATTCAAACTCTGTGGGCCTGCATCTGTACGGGAGCCGGTGGTGCAGAGGTCAAGGCACTTGCTTTTTTGGTTCGAGAGGTCGTGGGTTCTTATCCCTGGTAGAAGCACTGGATATGTTTTCTCGAGACCTTGATTCCACTTTGCGGCGCTGCGCTGCGGCTAACGCCTGGGGTTTTCCGGTAGACCCTAAAGACAAATATCCCTCTGGGATGAATAAAGGGAATTTTAGTATATTTTATGGACTACTATAACACATTTTTGTCTTCATCATTGCCTTTATTGTATTTTTTTAATGTGGCTGTTTTTGTTGTTGTTACTGGTTTATCGTATAATTGTACATGTTCTGTGCAAAAACGTTTTAATTCGAAAGACATTGCTTACTTTGTACTTGTTTGTTTGTTTGTTTATCGAATCCCCTTTATACCGCAATAAGCAGTGTAGGGACCAGCCATGTATCAAGCTCTGAAGGGTGCACATGACAAATGGATCCAAATGCCAATGAGGACTTACACCACTCATTACCTAACACATGGCTAAAATTATTTCTAGTTTTTATAATTCAGTCTTTTGTTATCAAAGTAATGAACAGATCTTTGAATTCAATATTGGGGGGCAGCTCTGCCTAAGGAAACAGACAGTGCGACATTCTCACTAGCATCAGGAAGGCAACAACAATGAAAAAAAAACCAAACTATTCTAAGAGTTAATTAAAAAAAATCATACAAAACTGAGTTGTCTAAGAAGAAACAATAAAAAATGTGTAAAAAAAATAATCATTAATCAATATCAGAAAGCATTATATCCAAGTGAGTTTTCATAACCTTTAACTCAACATGTAGATTCAAATTATTCCCAATGAGAGAAAAACAACGGTTCCACTGACGCTGCATGAAAAGGCCCATCTCGAGTCAAGCATGTGGTAAAATGCTGCAAATGACTCCTACCAGCAACACAACCATTATCTTCACAGATGGCTAAAATCTATATCTGGCCTGCCAACTTTAAAGCATTAAAGCCTGGGCATTTCAAGAAAGGACACCATAAAACAAAGTCTTATAGTGAAATAAACTGTGCCACAAAAAAACCCCCAACATATATATATTCTAAAACCTGCGATTTTCCTTGATACCCTTGACAGATCTGCCATGTCCATATTGAAATACAAATGTATGTTTAGATGGCATACTCAGGAAAGAAAAGACAAAAGAACAGATCTAAATAAGACAACATACACAGACACACTTGATACAAACATGTATATGAAGAAAATTATGAAATAAAAATCAAAACCCAAAGTCTACACTTGTGGTATAAAACGTTAAATTAAGAAAATAAATGCCATAGTTGATCTTATCATTTCATATTGTTGCAACTTTAAAAAACCAAATTGCTACCTTAAAATGCAATAGAATATTATAATTCCTGAGAGGAAACATCACATATATATCTATATCACAGTCATCATCAGTTATGATCTCATAATCATTATAATACATGACATGAAGTGAAACAGCTAGATACCCATCTCAAACCTAGCTTAAATTTTGTTACTAAAAATAGGGCAAATAACCAATGTGAAATAATGTGAAGACCATCGTCACCATTCAATCCCTGGCCCTAATGCTAATTGTTGTGGTGTTAATGGGGTAAGATGATGTAAAGACTGTGAGCCTATACTTGTAGCAGAGCAATACAAACTATAAACCTATCTTCTATATTAATTTTTTAAATGATGAAACAAAGACAAGACAAGGTTTTGGTTGCAAAATTCGCCCACAGGTGACAATAAAGGCAAGGCAAAAGTGATTTACTGTTCAAGCCGTAGTTTTTTTATACAGAGGGATGGTCACACGCTTGTCCTGAATTCCTCATCCATAAATCTTAAGTTCCCAGCTCTGTATATGGCCATGGTTTGTGGGCAAGACGCTTGCTTGAACTTAAACATTTACATATACTGTATTTTGTTTTTGCTTTGAAACTTGGTTGAGGTGCATGCATGTTTCCATGTAAAGCCTCGCATCTAGTCAGCTGACGTTGGAATATTTTCAAACAATAATACTTGTAAAAATATAACAAATTTAATTCAATAACCCGGTGAAATCTCTATCTAAAAAATATGCTGGCCCAATTAATGAAGCAAAACTGTTGTTAAAAATGATGATTATGATGACACATGAATTTTAAGGCATTCAAATCAATAAAGATATGTATTACATATATTATGCAGTGCTGAAGAATGACCAGTTGATGGTGGCAGTGTGGAGAATAAGGGAGGTAAATTGAGATATATGCCATGATCGCCTGCAGCCTTCTCATTACATTATTAGAAATATGCAGCACAGTCGTTTATATTGTTTTATAGGTCAATGGCAACATTTGTATTTGAAACCCAGAGTGTTATGCATGGCAACATAAGGAAACTGTTGTCTTTGCATGTTTGGAGAAGAATGTTTGAAGCGGGCGGTTTAAAAAATAAATTTCATATTCTAATTGTTTAAAAATCACATTTCTAAATGACACGTTTCACACATTATTGTTATACACATCCAAAAATCTGTCTGCAGAAAATGGTGCAATTTCTTATAGGTTTGCTATTATGTCAGGTTGGACAAGGCAGGTGCAAAAATAATTTTGAATCCAAAAAAGTTCACACACTGTCTAAAAATGACACCCAGCATTTATAACCCACATAATTATAGGCAGAATGAAGGAAAATCGAATCCTTAAAAATATATCAAATTGCAAAGGCAGACCAAAGAAGAGGAAAGCATTGTCAGAAAATCTAGATGGAGAGGAATTAAGATGGTGCAAAGAAAAGGAGTTGTGATGATGACTTGGGGAAATCTTTTCATAGTAAATAAACCCAACACCGAAAGGCACAATAGGTATTGATAAAAAACAAGAAACAAGAATAAACAGAAAACGGAACCACACATAAAATAGTGCTGCTTATACTACTACTACTACTACTCACCAAATCATAATATATCGATAACCAACAAATGTGTAGAAAATTGCATATAAAAATGAATCCCCCCACCAAAAAAACCAAAACCCAACCAAAACGGTGCATCATTATTGATGACATTTTCTTTGATGCACCCTGCTTCTTTTCTGAATCATTTTTGTTTAATCAAAAAACTAATCAAAATCAAATCTAAATTCAGGTCACACCACATTAAAGACATATGCAGGAGTTTTATCATCACATAATTAATAATAGAGAGAGAGGGAGAGAATACACATTTCTTCAATGTAGAAGTGAAGGAGCCAGGGCAAAGCAAAAAGGAATTTGGTGACATACAAGACTGCCCATAACTGAATTTCTTGTTAAAAATTGGTCGCTTTGGTTTGAATTTTGAAGTAATATTTTAGTGAAAACTCTTAAAATCTTCCAGAACAAATTATTTGAGAATGAGAAGGCATACAAAGTCATAATTGCTTTTGGACATAATGTCCTGAGCATCCCTACCTAATGAAGCGTTGGGAGGGCTGTGAGAGGATAAAAAGTATTTTTTTTCACATTCTAAACTTGATGACCAATTTTGTTCTTTATGGATAAGGCGACATTTCGAAAAATTCAAATGAGTTAAGAGCTCAGAAACTTTTCCCCAACAATATGGTTTTGAAAATTTTCAATAATAACAAAAATAAAAATAACAAAGATTTTCATCGTGTACTAATCAAGATATGACAGCTTGTTATGACACCTATTGATAAAAATGGAAACAAATCTACTTACCAAGAATGGCATGAATGATTCCTCGGTCCAATGACCGTTGATGAGGTTTGGGGGGTTCCGCGATACTCGCTCCAACCAATTCACTTTGACGCCAAAAACAGGACATGAGATAACGCGCCATGGCCTTCCCATCCGGTCTGTCTTGGCGCGTCTTGGAGAGAACAACGTTGTAGTTTTCCTGGTGTATGTACACTCCAGAGCCAGGCAGTAATTCGTACATCTGAAGGGGAAACATATAATTGTTCTATCAGTAGTGTCAGTGCAGTGCTGGTTTTTTTTGAGTCAAGTTTAGACATTGTCCCCTCAACTGAAAATAATAGGATACTATGTTTCTGGAACCACCATGTTTTGTGGTTACCATCACAGGATGAGTCCATGTTCGACTATGTTAACCTATTTTATACATAGTTTAAAATATGAATGGCATTTTTGAAACCATTTCATGGAAGTGAGATTTTCATACAAGTGAATTGTCTGAAGTAAAAAATATAGGATTTTCCCAGGTTTCCAGGTGCCAACCTATAAATTGATTTTTTTTTAGAACTAAGCATTAATTAAATTTCCATTTTCAAGTAACTAAATTGACCTTTAACCCAGTAATTGACGCCAAACATATAATGACTTGCAAGTCAGGGAATGTTTCATATCCAAACAGAAAGCAGACCAAACTTACCATCCATTTCTTGACATCATCAGGGTGAACATATCCACACAAGGGCTTCACACCATCTGGCATGCGTTGGGGAGGACCTGCTGTGGCATCATCTGAAATAAAATTTGACACACTCATAGAATGTTGTGACTTGTTCCATAATTATCACGTTGAGTTACAAATAAAGCACATGAAAAATGGAAGTAGAAGGGTCCTTGGAAAGTAAAGCAGACATTTTCCGAACTATTTTTCAACAGCTTATCATCATGCTCATAGGTTTTTACTGAAAATGCTTCAAAACCTTGAAACCAACGAAGCCAAGAAATAAAACCGGAATAGCTTGAATATAACCAAGACAGTCAATCTTATTATTATTATCAAGAAAAAAGTTCCTGGCCCTGAAAGTTTTCACTGAAACTGTCAGGGTCAAACTCCCTGAAATCTGGGGCGCCCCTGAAAAATCACGCATAATCAATGCCCACGAGCCAAAGGGCAACAGCTCAAGTGCTACTGGATCAATAAGAACAATAAAAACATCCATTCTCAATTCATTCTTCTTCACATAAACAGCATTACTTTTCCCAAGCGTGGATCTTGGAAGAGGTCCTGCAAGTGATCCTACGCAAACCAGCTCCAAGTCAGGAGTGAGTTTGATGACTTGAAATTGTAAAACATTTCCCTTGGTTTTATCATGGCAACAACACAACCACTCTTGGTGGAAAGTTCTGTTGTTTTATCAGCAAAGACCTGATGAGGCTTAGACAGAAAGACCTAACTACAGTCCAGATATAAGTGTTCTAGCCTTATGCGTCAAAAAGAGGATAAAGTACAGAACTCAAATACAACATTATGCACAGGATGCAGGTAGCACTAGCAGCACATCATAGCCTGGCCACTCATCTCGTAGGCGTGTATCATACCATGATTACCCGGTATTGAAAGTGTCACCCAATCTTTTTATTTGCCATAGATGGAGGTTACAAAATGCATTGTTCCCAGCTTGTTAAAAATGGATTCCACTGCGGAATAGAAAAGAGGTTGTAGGGGGTTTCGTTGGATAAGTGTTATGGGAGTCAATTCCTGCTGTCTCCTTGCCTTCAATCATAATACATGTTCAGACATCACAGTGTTCTTTTATTGTATTTTTTTCTTTCAATAGTTCTCCATTGCTTCTCGTCCCTAACCCAACCCCCAAGACCATCCATATTATACTTGTGTCACTTCCCTTGTTTATTGCTTGACATAGTCGTTTTCTTATGTCAACTAACTAAAGCTATTTCATATAGGCCTACCACTAAATTTTCATTCAGGTCAACATAGTTTTGGAATTTCACCATTATTATTATATTTTGCCATTTTATCACTGTGTACACATGAACATAGGTCTTTTTAGTGGTATTTTGGGCATTGATTGAATGTGTGTGGTGTGCTTTTTACAGCAAAACAATTACATGACCTATAAAATGTGTGTTTGACCAATGCATTTTTAGGTTGAGTCGTCTTTTAGTTTTCATAATGACCTCAGTAATTGCAGTTTCAATTTTTCCATAGAACAATAATATAGCCTGTTCACATCCTATTTAGACAAGTATTGATTTCTAATTTGTTGACTCATTCTCATAAAATAACACATACTATTTAGCAAGCGCAGGAGGCAGAAAACTTGGCGTGTGGTTTATTTTTCTATGCTCCTCACCTAAACGCCTCACATTCGAGCAAGGTCACACACCATCTTTTATGTCCTTTCAGTGTCCTTGTATGCAGGCCATGATTTAAAGGCAAGGTATTTGTAGGGCTGAAGACAACAGCAAAATGCATTCCCAACAGATCAGTGTTACACACAAGTTGATCTGTTGAAACTCGTTATTCTTCAACGAGTGATCAAACTACATTTCTTCCTCTTTATCTGCCTTTCCTTGTATATTAGGATCTGTCCCAGAAATCTATCTCAGATGGACTTTGATTGGAGGTAATGCCTTTAATAATATGGCTTTGCAGTGTCAAAAAAGGGTGTTAACCAAACAAACCAATCTTTTGTATTAACATGGTCTTATAAATTATAGCAAATTTTAATGATTACTGAACTCAATTATCACATCTTTAACAAAAGAGAAACAGCTACCTGAGGCTGGTAGCTCAGACAAATGAAAGATGCAGTGATAGATGTGCAGTTTCAAGACGAATATTGCTGAGTTCATCCTTAAGCTGACCCATTCATTGCACTATTTTTTTATTTACAAATATTTATACTTGAACAGCAGAACTACTGCTGCATCTTTTCAGTGTGACCTGTGTGCTTCATAACCCATAGCACTCCAACTGTACTGTTCTTAGAAGCAGAGCTCGAATATTTGAATCTTGGTTGGTCAGGGCTCTAGGATTTTCAGTTGTCATGGCTCTGGATTATCTTAAATCAAAGGCCCAGATTTCTGGAGCGTCATAAATGCTGTAAAATCTATGATTTTAGATGCCCGAAACATTCAACAAGCAACTGAATACATTACTTTTCCCACCAACCATGCAGCTCTCTGCAGCAAGTAAAAATGACATGCAAATCACAACTGCGTGAGTGGACTAAAAGCATCCATCAATTACGTTTGAAATCAGTTACCCCAAAATATCTGGGATTACTGAAATCATCCTTGATGGCATGAAAGTAATGAGACCAGCAAAAACATTTCTGTCTAACGTTACTTTCAGAAAAGAATTTCGGTTAGATAGAAATGATTTTACAGGTCCCTTTATTAAGCTTGAAACTTGAAGCAAGACTGCATTTCAGACTGTCTAGTGAAAAATAACCATTGTTTTTGAATATATAGTTACATATATGTTTAAAAAGTTGTAAATCAAAGATAAAAAGAAGGGACTTTACATTTGTACTTTATTACATTAACATTGAAATGACATGAATATGAGGTCAAGCCACACTACTTGGGCAGGAACTAAAGATGCTAAGAGAATACAAAATGATCTATACAACAAATGGTTAAAAGACCAAGGAGAAAAAAGAAATATATGAACGCTGTAACATTTACAATGACAAAAGATCTTTTACAGAGCCCTGAGGCTTAAGACCTTTGAAATATTTTTTTTCTTTCTCAAAATGAATGGAATAGCAGTTACAACTCATTATATACAGGTGTAAAAAAAGTTATAAATCCACAAAGTCAAGTTCTAATGTAACAATGCATGATGACAAGAACAAGAACTGCCATTAAAACTAAAACATTTCCTTTGAAAATCCATATCCATCTAGTGAACCTTAAAAATTTATGTATAACAATATATATATATACAAAAATAATATAATATTAATATTAATATAATATAAATATATATAGCTATATATCTAAGGAAATAAATATATATACACTCAGAAACGGTTAATCCAAAAGGTTTGGGTGAACGCTATATTAGAGTAGCATAATTGCCTGTAAGAAATAAAAGGTTATAGAACATGAAAAAAACAAAAAAACAACAAACAAACCCAAAAAACATTTTGACCATTACAGATTTTGGAATAAGCGTTTTCGAGTGCAAGCAGCCACATTTTCAATCAAGTTGAGGCAACAGGAAAATAATCTGAAGAAACGTAAAATTAATAATGTCGTCAACTAAAAAGTAGGTATAAACATCCACAACAAATTTAACTTCTCACTAATTTGCTAGAGATTCCCTCCTTTCAACTTAAAGCATTGAAACTATAATTGTGACAGAGTAAGTGATACAAGTACAAAAGGTCATAAAGGAATATATGAATTGCAATTCTGCACACATCGCATATCTACAATGAATGTGTAGCGCATTTTAAAATTCAAAGATCATTGCATAAGACAAATGAGTAATTGCAACCACAAAAAAGTACTAAAACAAAATAACATTACCAAAATTGAGGATATAGATAAATCATGAATTCATAATTATTACCAAACTGCAATTGAGCATAAATATCTAAAAACAAATAGAATTCACAAAATAACGTGAACCGATAAAATTTGCTTGACCGTTCTAAATACCCATGGTTCTCTGTTACAATCACAGCATATTAACACGTAACCATTTCAGACATATTATTGTCTTTTGACTCATCACACACCTATATTTGTAATAAAAACAAACTTTAAATACATTAATTATTACATTTTACTTCACATACATCTTCACAGAAAATGATGATCTGATATCCCCATAGATTTGCCATTATTAACCCAACACCAAAGGTCAATGATAAAGAAAGTTGTCATTACTCCAGGCCCTCCTATGTCTGCCAGACATCTACAGCCATTAACCAAAAACAAATGTTAATTACACATAAAGCATGCTGAAAATACTGCCCACACTGCATGCATCTTTTGCTTCTTAAAAGGCAACTTTTTCTTATAATATATGCTAAGCATCCTAACTTATTCCTCATAAGTTGAATCAAACGATGATTTTTCATCACTCTGCAGACGTGATCTTATCAGAAGTCAACAGACCCAGCAATTCTATAGCATTAAAGAAGAAATAAAATAAAAATCGAAATAATTCTTTACAAACTCATTCCTCACATGTTAAAATAGTAACACTGAAGAGAGACCCCCCAAAAACTCCACAAGCTGAATGATTTTCCACAGGTGTAAATGAAGACGATTGTTTTAAAGAGAGTATACTGTTTTTCTTCCTTTTTAAAAAATAGTCAAAGTGTGCACCCAAAAAAACCCCAATGAAAACACACAGAAATAGATTACAAAACAAACCTTTAAAGGGACTAAGCAATTTTTAACCATGGTTGGAACAGACCCATTAAAAAAGAAAAGAAAAAAGTGAAGACCTGAAATCTATACCATCATTTCTTTATCATAGACCTAATTAAATGGAGGCCAAAAGGATGTAATCTGATCCCCCGATCAATTGGGACTGCTCTACCACAATCATGAACTTGGAAACAACCACATCCTGTCTAGTTACTTGTGTACATAAAAGTAATTAGAGCAATATCACACCAAACTCTACTGGCCCTCGATGTTTGCCATTGAAAAACATTTAAAAACGGGAAGAGATTTCTAAAATCCTGATCAACCTAAGTCAGTTCCATCCCTACTACCCACTATGTGAAAGTAAAAGCAGAAGCAAAATTACAAAAGCGCAGCCATATAATTCAAGTCATGGGGGTTGGGGGGAGTCGGGATAGATGAGAAAATGATAAGTTAAAATGTAATAAATAAAAATACCTGAACAGATATTTCAATATTTCCTACAGTAAACTGTCTTTTCCACCCCCTCGTGGAAATCAGTTAATAAAAAAACCCAAAGGTATTTCTAATTTTGTAAACGTCACTGAAATAGAATTTACCAGTCTGATGGGCATCAAAGTTGAAAGTAACGTGAGGTCAAATTTGCCAGAAAAGAAATTAGACATTACATTGTTTTTATTGGGTGGGTGTCCATCCACCACCACGTCTTGTTAAAAAGATATCACATTGGCATTATTTTCACGGATGATTAACAGCATGATACTTTTACCCACTTAAAAAAAACCCCAAAACAACAGAACCTAACAGCTTGCTAGGGTAAGACTGTTCATGGCATGAAAATATTCATCATAACTATTGATAATGCAGGAATTGGTATAGGTTCTACTCAACTTTGCTGCAACAGACAGTCTTTTCATAACACCTTTCTCACGAGAGTCTCTGAACTCCTCGTGGTTGTACCACATACCCCTTGCCACCATATCAGGTGTGCCTGGGACTTGGAGAAAGGAAGAACACAGCTGGTTGCGTTTTTGGAGGTATACCTTGAGTGACTCCACTGGACAGTGACTACCACCAATGGCTTGAATGGTCACCTGATCAGCTGACCCTAAACCTGCAGTATTCCATGTAACGTAAACTTTATTGGTACTATTGAGAGAGAATGTGAAATGGTTGGGACTGACTTTATTCCATGGCACTTTGCCTCTAAAATGTATCTGAAGCTCCATCCAGATTTTGTACAATAGAGATTCAGGGTTGGTGTTGTTCAGTGTTCCAGTAGTGTAAAGGAGGATGATGTCAGGAGTTGAGACCACCCTGTTTATTTTCACAGTGCAACTCATTATCCTTGATAAGACGGCATTGGATGGTTTGAAAGCTTGGGAAGTAGCCAGGCTAACGTTACGTCCAAGCTGGTTCATATGGCGTGTTATTGCAGTCCTGAAAGCAAGGAGGGCAGTGCCAGAGAAAGGAGCCCCATCCTTCTTTTGGGCTGAGGTATAAAAATTCAGCATCATCTCATTTAGTTCATTGTCTGAAAATTGCTCAAAATTGGTGGACATTCCTTGACCTGTCAACCACTCTGAGAAAAAAGAAAAAGAAAAGAGAAAAAAAAAAGTTGGAAATGGATTGTCATAATCTAAAATAAACTAAGATCCATATAGTTAAAGCAAAAGACATTATTTTAAGATAATTCAAATAAAAAATATTTTTTACCACTGAATTTACAGCACATTGAAGAAACATAAAATTAAATGAAAAGTAAGATTATTACATATGAAAAATGGCTTACCTCTGGCTCGAGTGACAGCCCATTTATTTTGTCGGATGGTGTGAATAACATTGTGGCCCCTTGAACCAATTGATTGAGACGGTCGAGAGGATTCAGGGTTATTCAAGTCGAATGAAGGCCGGTTACTGGTGACCAGATGGGCTGAAAATGGGTGTGACTGGTCAGTCAAGTAAAAACCGCAGCTTGACCCTATTAAAAACTAACTTGCTTTTCTTTTACATCAAAAATTTTATGTAAAAATGTTACAACCTATTTTGTGTAAGACCTCTACTATGACTGTGTAAGTAAGAAACAGTAGCATGAATTCTTTTTTTTTTTTAAATAAAATAAATGGCCTCAATATCAACTTGTGAATTGTTACACACATGAATCAAATAAGATGAAAATGACAAAATCTAGGGAAAAGCATGATTAACTCTAAATGAAAAAGTCACATTAAAATAAATTTGAAATGTATGAAATTTGACAGGACAAAACATTGCTACTTACTTATAGCAGTTGAGAAAATGCAAAACTTTCATGTACTATAATTATGACACAATTGACTTTGAAATGATGATTTCATTATTTGGGATTAAGATTTTCTCATAGTCAATACATTTTACCTAGCCTCAATTTACTATATCAAACAACCAACACAAGCTGCTGAAAGACAAAAACTGTCAATCAGAGAGGGAGGCTCATAAGATGCTTTTGACTCGAATGGGACATGTGTTCCGACAATCCTGTTCCCATGATAAGATGGTCGTGAGATGTGAGATCTTTATGCTTTCTAATTTGCTCGACTTAATAATCTATAGTTTCCTAATAAAAGAGTACATTTTGTATAATATATACTGGGCAATTTTCATCAGTGAAATATAAAATTTCCGAACTCATTTCTACAGGCCTGCCGCACAGTGAAAATGGTCCTAAAGTGGTAAAGAATGTGTTGATACATATCAAATCTTTATGGATGGCAGGTTTGAAAAAACAAAACCCATTTGCAAGCAGACAGGCTGAATTAATATTAATTAGAACATTTTAATATAATCAGGTTCATCATTTATAAACACTAGGTCAGAAAAACCTAAACCAAAAGCAATTTTGATTTGTCATCCAGCAAACAATTCCATCAAAGAAAACCAAATAATTAAACCCAACTCAGCACTGATACTAAAATGTGATACGAGAAGTGGCAGAGGTTGGAGAAGGGAGAGGAGTAGCGATAAAGTGCAGAATGAGCAACAAAGACAATGGGCCTAGCCCAGTTAAGTTGTGGTGCAATCATGAAATCATACAAACAAGACTATTTTACTACCATCCCCACCCCACCCCCTCACCATATGGTACATGACAAACTTGCCTAAAACACTAGACAATTTCAAGCGGCTTGAATTTAAATCGTCAGACCATCAATTAGAAATCTAATAATAACATAATAGTCCAAGTATACATTCCTTCTCTACTTGCCAATGGTTCTTATGAATATTCCATTTCTTTACCTTGCCCAAGAGAATAACATAATCATATAGCTGCCAACTTTTCTAAAAAAAGGGAAGGAATCAAAAGCATACATTCAAAATGTTTCATCCCACACTAATACCATTCATGGTTGTATTGAAAGGTAATACATAGAACATTAAAAATACTGTGAATCAAACACAAAATGCTTCATCAAATGACAAACATGATATTGTTAAAAAGTCCCTTATGGATTAAAATAAAATCCAAGTGCAAAATGACCAGAAGAAACAAAATACTTAAAAACAACTGATATCATGAATACCGTAACTTTCTACTCTCTTTGACATTTTTGTGCGTTCAAAAGATGGTTAGAACAATAATATTTATATTTTGTGCTCGTTCACCAAAACTTGGATGGCATGTTTTGCGCTGGCGGCTTTCAGCATATTACTTGTTATTTTGTCTTGTTGGATTTTAAAATTAAAATTGTAGCTGCCCATTTACTAATCACTTCTGATTCTTTATTGGCATGTGGCAGATAACTCTCAGAACATCATGCATTTTTGTCACTCAAAAATATAACATAAAAATGTGTCATAAGAAATGATCCACTAAGTCAAAAACTTCTATGCAATATATGTTGTTAAGTTTGACAGCTTACATTATCACAAAGACCTGTAATTTTTTCAAAAGATCTTTTCATGTTTTGGTTTGAACTCGAATGAGCCAACAAGGAGGAATTTAAATTTTAGATGGAAAAAGAGTGTGTTTACTTTTGCAGCAGTATGGTCATGTTTAAAACCACTTGCCTTCTGCGTTATCAGGTATTTTCTTAAAATCTATGACGCTTAAGCTCAATTCTGGTACTTTTTAAATTTGAGCTAAAATGTTTTCTACCATGCTTTCAAAAAATCCAATATACATTCCTCAAAACGTAGAAAGTCCCTTTTCTTTACACTTTCTAGTTTAACAAGAGCACATAGCTTAAAATTAAAAATTGCTCATAACTGCTTTGAAATCTTAAAACAGATCTAATTTGCTTCCAAAAATAAATGTGTTTTAATACACACACTATATATATTACAAGTTACAAAAATTAACCGAACTGAGCCATGTCATTAACTTCTGTTGTTACGGGAAAAAAAAAAGTGAGATGAATAGTGAAAGGAATAGAGTAACACTCTACATTTTGTACATAGTTACACATCTGGATTAAACGAAGAATTATAGCAATACATTTTCTTCTTCTTAAAACATTGAAATTCAAGTCACAAAATCAAAGCAACAAAACCATTGAATGGGAATATATTTGACAGAATTCAAAGAAAAGTTAAGTCACAACAGGAAGTATGATAGGTATTCCGTGTTTGATTTCTCGATGTTTCTGCATTTTCCAGCGACAGGTTCCTTTCCAATCACACATGTCACAGAAAAACATTTCCCCTGTGTGCTTCCTCATGTGACGTCTCACGTTTTTGCGATGTGAGATTTGCAGACCACATACAATACAAGAGTAAGTACGGACTTGTTTCGGTGGTGGAACGACAGTTGTTCCTGAAGTTGGTACAGAGCTACTTGAAGTGGAAGGAAGGTTGGTATAGTGTTGAGACCACATCTTGCTCATTGAAGCTGCACCACCAATACTGCCACTGATGGCAGGATCTGGAAAAGATAAGAAAGCTTGTGTTTATGCTCAGCTTTACAACAGATACTACTAGCTTTGTTAAGCTTGAACACAATTTAACGCTATGCCCACATGCAACCCAATTTTTTTTCTTTCTTTCATGACTAGAATCTTTTTTTTATATATTATGAGCACTACAAACAAGCCTTCTTATATTTTCCAATAGCAGCCGATCCATGCTTTATACAAATCAAAAGGAAGCGCTTTAGAAGAAGCAGCACTGAAATTATGTTACTCATTGTCCTCTTCAGCATCATCAGGTAAAACCTGCATCACTTTTTCTTCACCACCATCCTCAACATTTTCTGGAAACTCGAAGAGGACTCCATGTTTATACTGTAAATGTTTCTGCAACTGCCACTTGCAAGTATGTGAAGATTGACAATAGGAACAGTTAAAAACGTCACCATTATGCCGCCGCATGTGTCGCTTGATGTTGTTCTTGTGCCGAATTATTATTCCACAGACATTGCATCGGAAATATTTTGAAGGGGTTGCAGGTACTTGAAAGGTTTGTTGATTGTTGTCAGGGCAAGAGTTGTTGGTTGGTGGCGGAGCAAGTGCATTGCCCGTGTTGACATTACCTGCAACAACAAATTTGCATTCCATCACACTCACGATTAGATCTGTCACACTGAATTAATTCCAGAGGCATGAAAGAGTACACATTTCAAAATTGGTTAAAAGACAAAACATTCCATAAAAAGTGAAACAGGTATATTGTTTAGACTGAATGTCTCACAAAGATAAAAGTAAACATTATCTACACAGTTAATACAGTACAAGAAAATTATACTTCTTGATTGTGCCCTGATCAAACATTTTTTTTCTGAATTTAAGTTGTGCCAAAATTAGAATTCCAGATCTTTACATATATATCATGTGTAGAATAATAATGTCTCTGTAAATAAATTGTTATCTTCACTGAGGGTGATGGACTTCTTTTCCTCTAATGGACAAAAAATACAAATGCATCCAGCCATTTCACATAAACGTGACTGTGTGAATTCATTTACACTCTACACCATTATATCTATTATTTCTATACATTTCAAGGAAATAATGAAAGTACGCTTGTGTGCAGAATGTTAATTCTACTTTTTACTTTTCAAATGTGAAAATTTATCCCTCCACCAAATACAGATCGCATTGGCAAAGTAAATTTTGGAAAAAAGATTTTATGACATTCTGACTCTCTCACCTTCATTCAAATAAACAACAAAGCCATTCAAATAGTGAAACAAAGTACAATATTAAACCAAGAAAAAAAAAAGAAAGAAGAGGAAACACATATTACATATATAGACAACCCAGAATATAATACTAACACAGTTATGTGACAAACACCACTATAGTTTCACTACATGTTCCTCTCAATAGGAATTGCATTACAAGTCCGGAAAATTAAAGTACAATCAATTTAGAGTTAAACCTCCACAAAAAAAACCTATCTGGTTGCCAGATAAATCTATTTTTGTACGACATATTTACCACTAACTCCCAAAACCACCACCGTGACCTTACAATTATTCTGTTGAGAAAGTCACAACCACATCAACCTGCGTTAGATTTTATTCTAACAGAATGCTCTCAGCAACACTGGTCCATCAAATGCAGCACCTACTTGGTAAGACATTGAAAAAATCTTTGGAAACTCAGCAAAGCCATAAAGGCAAGTCCCACCCAGAATTCCTACAGAGCAATCATGTTTATTACTGCTTTAAGGATGCCCCCCCCCCCCCCCAAAAAAAACCCCTCTTGCATTCAGATTATGAAATTAAACATCAAACAAACCACCAACAACCAACCATACATGAAACACCCTATCAAAATTTCAGCTATATAATTTAATAGCAATAGGGGATTTTACTATTAAGGAACCATAAAGTCTCTATAAAGTGTAAATTGAAATGAAACACACACACACAAAAAGACATCAATTGTAAATATATACAATATAATATGCAAGTTATAGTCTGCACTTACAAAAGCAATCGAAGATGAGTATCAATTCATTATTCAGACAAAGAAATATTTTATACACTTTGTAAAATGCACAAAAACCATGATTCAGGTTTAAATGAAACATTCTTTATAAGAAAAATCGAGCCCCCCCCCAATCTAATGGGACAAAAAAATAACAAACTGAACATTAATAATTTGAGAACCGCTAATTAGCAGCAAGTCTACTAGCAAGGGCAAGGATGATGGATATCAACAATTTTTTAAAGGGTACAAGTACAATAGTAAATAAGTTTGAAACCCTTATTCTAGACACAAAGAATCAAATGGGCCAAATTATATTATAACATGCCTGCCAAAACTAAAGTAACACTGGTCTTTGCCTTAATTCAAACATTTTTGAAAAACAAAAATATCCAAAACATTTCTAAATCATGCTATGGCAGCATCATAATATTAATATGAATTGCAAACCAAAACGACAGAAAATATCATATTTGCATTGCTCCACAGCAGATCAATTGTCATTGTAAATTGCAGCCTAAAACGTTGGTCATGGATGACTTGACAAGATTTTGTTATGTTTAAAAAATAATTTCATTAAGGCAGCAAATCTTGTTTGTTATTTGTATTTGTGTGTGTTATCTCCGATATAACGGATACATTAACACACATTTGGCTGTACAGAATACAGTGCTGAAAATTAGTAGCAGGACATGTCCAGTTAACTCAATCACTACAAATGTGTCGAATGCTGTTCACTGCTGACCCCACCCCCCTCCCTAACCGGTTCAACATAATCCCCCCCTCCCTAACCGGTTCAACATAACCCCCCCCCCCCAAAGCTAAAGAGACATGTATTTTCACATCGAGTCAGCAAGGTCATTCATTCAACATGCTTCTAAAAATGTATAAACTATTTTTGTTTTAAGTATTGGAATAGCACCTTCAACAAAGGTTTATTTCCAAATTGTAGTGAGTGAGTTAAAGGAATGACAAACAGGATACCACCAATCATCTAGCTTAAAATCAAATATTGCACCCATAAGCAGTTATATGGTCACACTGTGTCCACCAAGCAGTAAAACAGGTTATCTTAGTAGATCTTTTCAGACATGACCTGACGAAGATAAAGGTGGTACAGGAGACAATGGCAAACTACCACCTTATGCTGTATGTCTAGTCCAAATCAAGACTCTACCTTTGATTACCTGACACTTCCCAAAACAACACTCACCGCTCAGTTTTTAAGTTGGCATCATGAAAACAGCACAAGAGAAAGAGAGTGAGTGAGAGTGTGTGAGAGAAGAGCAGGTATAAAAAGAAAAATGAAAGACCAAGAAATAGAGATGGAAAATAATACTCACTTCTAGGGTTAGGAGGTGGAGGAACAAGATGTCCTGTATCAACATGGGATGGATCTTGAAAGGATTGATTCATTGTGCTCATCTCCCCTCCTCCGCCGCCACCAGCACTTCCAGCAAACGGTTGTTGAGCTTGGGCACCTTGGTGGTAGCCCATGGGATACCCTCCGCTACTGGCATTGTTTTCTGGCATCATATTGCTTTGGTTAGAGGATGGATCTGAAAACAGAAAGGTACCTTCATGCTACATATATTTTCAAATAATATATTACAAATTGAAATTGTGACTAAACTTACACCATGAATTTTATAACATGGCTTGTTGATCTTTTTTCACTACAGCCTTTTGAAAAAAAGCAATGGATCTGACAAATTCAATCAAGACCCAAGAAGTTCGGGCTTGCAATGGAGAGGACAATTTTACTTGCCTACATTCTAGTTATAAAAGCTAGTCATTTTTTAAAAAAGAATCAGGGTTTACAATATTTCACTAAGTGGCAATTTGTCTTTATGCAGATTGTTGCTTATCAAGATCCCTTTATACTGCAATAAGCAGTGTAGGGTCCAGTCATGTATCAAGCTATGAAGGGTGCACATGACAAATGGAAGTAGATCCAAATGAGGACATACTATTCCACTCATCACCAAACACATGGCTAGAAACACTGCATCAGGAATGAAAGATGTGCAGGTGATGAGCCCACTGCGTTCAAATACCTTTACAAGTAAATTGGATAACTATGTACCACGAGGTCCATACATTTTACCAGTAAACACTTTGCTGTTATAATATCCTAGTAGTTACTATTCAGTTAGAGGACAACTGAGAGCGATAAACTGTTGCCGTTAAGGAATTCCTTTAAAACTGAATATATATTATAGATTTACATATTTAATTTTTTTCTGATAGCCCTGGCAACCATCCTTCAATAACAATGCAACATACCTGAACTTTGACTTTGATGTGCCCTCGAAGCATGTCCTGCCCTATGTCTGTCACCATATTCTTCCTTGACAAATGTGACATCTAAATGAAGATCTTCCTCATCCTCTGCACCCATAGCTGAGCTCTGATTACTGTCCCCTCCAAAGAATTCACTCTGTGGCGCATTATAATGTTTTGAGCCATCCCGGCTGGAAGAATGCTGTTTGACGGAGTTACTGAAGTATGGCATGGCAGATGAAGATGAAGACTGAAGAGTGGTGTATTTGTAAGACAAATTATGCTGATTGCTGTAACTGCCATTATGGTCCCTTTTTCTCCTTACAGTATTGAGCGGAACAGGTGAGTGTGTAGAATGATGGTCAGTACTGCCGGACAAGACATTGCTGATGTTTGTTATCGCAGACTGAAGTCTGGTGGTGCCAGAAGGCGACATGCCATTATCTCCTATATTAGGTGTTTGCTCATCGTCGTGTGAAAGATCTTTGTCACTTCGAATAAGAGTATTTTCCGGTTTTCCTTCAGCATGAAAACTTTTGCTTAGAAAAACAGTGGAATTTTCAGCATTTTTACACACTTTCTCCTTTAAAACATAATCAAAAGTAGAACCACTGTCAATATTCAAATAAAGATGCCCAATGATTTCAATGCCATCATCAAACTCAACATAACCGTGGCAAAGCGTCTGAAGTGACTTTACAAGAGCTGCAATGAATCTGTTAGCCGACTCTGAATTCATGTTGACAATTTTTCTGGTCCCTTCGACAATAGTCTGTGGGGGAAAAATAAATAAATAAAATGACATAACTCTAAAAATAATACGATGCAAAAGAAACCATAATTGTAAGTAGTGTCATAGACCATAGGTTGTTCTGAATAATATCCCACATGGCCAAATTGAAATATATCATAATACACGCAATTCAAGGCTGTCGTTGGAAATTGAGACAATAAATAGTTCTTAAAAATTTCCTAGGAATTTTGAACTTGTTGCAGAAAAACAAAGTTCCCATCACAACAAAAACGTATTTTCCATGTAAAAAAAAAGGTCAACAAACACCTTCAGGGAACCAAGTGCTATCAACTAGCATGAAAAATGTTTTTCTCCATCAGATTTTATGCTCGTTACAAGCTTGAAATTCAATGCTGAAGAGAGGGCAAGCTTTAATGATTATAATTATTTGCAACACTCATTTAAAAAAATCAAAAGTTCCATTTGGCCTTTCCTTCACAGGTAGTTCCAATTTTGGTCATTTGCACATCTTGTAGCTACAACTAAAGCATAATAATTTTTTTGAACACAATACTCAGAACCAATCAATTCTCTCAGTTCATTTCCATTATCTGTGACATCGCCCTAACACTAGAAGCTGTCACAAAATGATTTCTCTTAGTGACAAGGAGGGTTCCACCCACTCTACGACCATTTGTTAATGATGTTCTTTTTGTTGTGGCTTAATGATTTATTGCAAAGAATATATATATGAATATGGGCAATAGCTCAAGGACAAAATCAAAAGTTCTTGAAGGCGGTGGTGGTATGTAAAATTATTTGCATCCATATCTATCACTTAATGTAGCTACCTAAGCCTAAGACTAGACTTAGTTGCCAAATTATCTTGTCAATTTTGAAAACATATTTGTCACTTTTCAGATTACATGATTATTAGCACCCTATGCCTATACTATCAAATGGCAAATATCAAATTTTTCTCACTTGAAATTGTGCTATAGGCAGCCAATATACAGTCAGATGTTATTGATATTGGTGATGCACCTAACTAGTAGAAGCAGCTCCTAATATATGCTCGCACAGTAGGGCTCTTGATCCACTACTACTTGTTTTTGTGACAGACGTGTGCACTCAATCGTGCCTTTCATGTATTCTTATTAACCGTTTAATTGTTCGTCGTTGAAAAGGGGGAAACCTGAAACGTCTTTTGTATTTATCGCCACACGAAGCTGTGTTATCACTCATATTTTTTCCCCTTTTACGGATTACCAGCTTCAGACAGCCCTCCTCATTTATGTTTTTAAGTCTTTACTCACAGTACCAAAATAACAAGTAAAATAAAATATTCAACATTTTTGAATTAAAGACATGTAGCCCTCCCGCTTTTTTTGGAAATTTCCAAAGTTTTCTTTGCACAAACCAAAGAGTCAAGACGACAAATCCATTATACACATCAATAATCTGTTTATTACTGTTTTCCTGCGACCCAGAGCAAAAGAATTCCACTTTTCTGAAGTGGACTAGACAAGGTTGGAGGTGGGTCGTGTGATTTTGCCGAGCTTCCACTTTAGGATTCGCGAGGATGATATTTCGATACGTTACGTCTAGATCAAAAGTTAAAGATTCACTGGAGTCAAACAGAATTAAGATTGGTTGTTTTTTCAAGGTTTTACAATTTACAGGGTAATCGTGGGACGATACGTATTTTGCCGACTGTTCGGTTGCGCGTTCACAACTTTTAACAATAATAGTGTGCAACTTTTATGCCTGCGCCAAAACATGGGCGATCATACAATGAATATTTTTTTTGAAATGGGGTGAACGCGGAAAAGTGAAATGAATGTGTTGAGAAAATTCAACACTTAAAAAAAAAAGGATAAAAAAAATATATATATTTTAACACAAATGACCGTTGTTTGCATCACAAAGTGAAAGCACACATACTAAGGTGTACGAATGTGTCCTTGGCCACGATGATTCCAACCAAATTCAAATATGGACGCGATGTGGTTCCGGCAGTATAGGACATTATCAGTTACTTAGGCTTAGGCATCTTGCAATGGCTATAATTTCTAATTGATAGACAGAGTGACATTAAAGGCTATCATTTACAACAAAAGTGATACTCTGGGATTGGGATGGGTGCTCTTTGTAGTAGTAGTAGTAGTAGTAGTAATAATAGTAAATAGTATAGTAATAAAAATAAAGTTAAGTACTAGAAGAGTAGATATTCCATGCAAAGAAATTCCATTGATTGAAATTAATTAAATGATTGTAATAAATATATATAAATATAATTTAGTAATTTAGTTTGCACTTTTTTTGTTTGACTTGGGCACGCTGTGGCTGTACTAGTACTGTACTGAGTACTGTGAAGTAGTGGTGTAGTCTACTGTTGTAGTTGTAGTAAGTAACTGTACTACTACTACTATTAAGAAATGACAAGTGTAACCACAGTAACGACAACATGGAAATGGAAAGCGCTTTTTTACTTAAATAAAAAAAAAAAATGCAAGCAAATTGCCACTGTACTGTGTCACTAGTACTAGTACTACTACTAGTACTAGTGTCAGTGAGTGAGGAGAGTGACTCAGACTGTGACTTTGGTGTGAGACACCACTAGACAGAAATGGAAAATAGCCCTTCATTATCACTATCCATCCTGTCATCAATGACATACTACTGCTCATGCCAATGCCAACCCTCTTTCACTTTCTCTGACTCTTTGTTCCCACCCTCTCAGTTTAGGTTAGGGCTAGGACTACTTGACTAGGACATGACAAGTACAAGTACACAGGACTAGGACAGGGGGTTGATGAAGAAATAGACCTCTGCAATAACAATATTCTATACTACAACACAATAATGCCCTTTGTTGTTTGGGCTAAATTAAACACATACAATATAGTACAGACTATCGTCATCACAGACATAGATATATGAAGAACTCTCTTTTCTCTCCCTCTCGGCGGAGGACTCCGTCCTCAGCCTCAAACTACAACAATGATGTCCATGATAAATTGAAGAAACGAATTTTGGATGCCCACTCCTCATTGATAATTTGAAATATCATTGTTGATTGGCGATTGATTAGCCGTACTGACATAATCAATTACAAAAATTAGACTGTAAAACATCAAATGACCTATTGGCACTATTGCCAACACCCCAGCCCAGACCCCTTTCTTCTCGATTGTAAAGAACACCAGCCTAGGCCTAAAATCTAAAAAAGGAACAGGCCATCAATTCAATAGTATAGCTGCAAGGAAACGCGACAATTCCAGACATTGAATGTTGATTCACTTTGCTTACCAATAATCTTTGTCAGTCACTATTGTGAAAATAGTCATTTACAATCAGTGCACCCACAAAACGTTTTACCAGGCATTGGTAACAAACTTTTTATTCCTCCACTTTCGCCGACGAGTATGGCGGACGACGGAGCATGATGATGGTAGCTTAATGCGCATGCGCAAAGGGCAAAGACTTCGGTTTTTGAGCCGTTTCGATTTCCAAGCGGCCTCGGGGCCGGTTTTAGCAGGGCGGGAGTTAAGTTTTTCATGATTGCAAATTATTAATTGTGTCATATCCTATGCTCATACTCGTCTAGATTAATGTGGAAAGTGTTATAGTGATAGTTTATCAAAATACACACATAACGCTACACCAATGAAGGAGTAGGCATAATTTAAAAAAATATAATACTAGCTAATATATAGGGACCTACCAGAGAGTAGGTCTATCCTTGGGAGCCTTTCGTAAGCACGTTCTATTTGTTGACAAGGGAGCTACAAGGAATGGCAGGCCTGATGTCTTGCCTTTCCGAATGTTCTAATCCGGGATGCTAATCGGCATCTAGCAGCCAGCCATAATTTACAAAAATAAAAATAAACCATCTCCTTAACTTCTTTAAATTATAACGCATTCGATGCATGATCATGATTGCGTTTGGGGCTTTCTTTGCCGACGCTACGAGCAGGCCTACCTACTTCCACACAATATTTACAATTCAATTGTGGAAAACATGATTGAATAGGCCTTGATTACGTTGAAATAGATAGTAAAGCAGTGGAGACCATAATAAGGATGGGTTTATTATAAATGCAATCAGGCCACTGGTACCCTACATGATATCCTTATGAGAATGCTTTTAGATGTCTACTTTTATACCACATAAAGCATATTCTTAAGAATTCTGTTTGTTTCTGCGTTTCTCAACAACAAATTATAGCTAAATAGTCATTTTCTTCAGATGCGTAAACAATAAAAGCCCGACTACTAGATGTGTTCATTGTAAAACTACAGAGCTTTCAAAAATCCCATTCGGCCCCACATCTTGTGATCAGTGATCTATCTTCAGCGCACTTTCTTGTGTGTTCTACGTTTCTTCTACTGCGGCACAAGATATATTTAAAAATCGTTCTCAACTAGATCTATATTAATTTATTGAATATGCATTTTTGTAAAACACAGCGTGAACAGAGAATGATGGCTCAGAACGAGAAAGGAGAAGAAAGCAAAGTTTTTGTATGAATGTTAAAAACAACGAAGCGGGCCTGTCATGAATAGATAATAAGACCTCACTTTGAGGCTTTACAGACAGCCTTCTGCATATTAGAATGATTTCAGGAAATCGATTATAGAGATCTAAGTTTTCAGGTAAAACAAATCACGAAGAGCGAATGATAAGCAATAGGTCTGGTATCTCAAACCAACCAACACATTTCAGACTAGATAAAAATCGTACATATTGTTCATCATTAATTTTTTTGTGTGTTTAAGAATATAGAAACTTGATGGTCTAATGAACGAACTCGAGTACAACAACAGCCCAAAATGCTAGACTACAGCGATTTCTTTGTTTTTCCGTTTCAATGAAGTCTGCTTTTGCATCTAAAAAAATTAAGACCAAACATTGCTGACTGCAAATTAAATTTTGAATTATACTAGAAGGGTTCACATAGTCCCATTTTGATCTCTTGTAAAGCATATATTTCATGCCCTTGTTGTTATGCTCTCTCTCTTCGGGACTGAATCTTATGTAAAAGTAAAGGCAAAGGCAAAGGTAAACGGTGGTTTTAGGATTAGGTAGGATTGATGATCAATGACAATGAGATAGGCTATACTAATACTATACTATAGACTATCTATAGTCTCTATAGTATTAATATAGGTGATGTGTTCTATATAAATAATAATAATAGAAGAATTAGACAGATTTCTTGACTCTTACTCTTACTCTTTGACTTTGTTGTGGGCATGCGACGACTCTAGTCTACTAATCTACTATCAAAAGTTTAAAAAAAAGGAGATAAAGAAGAAGAGTAGAGATATCTATCTATTATCTATGGTCTATATTATACTATCTCAATCTCGTCTCTAGTCTCAGAAGTAGTAGATAAATCTATCTTCTTCTTAAACTATATATTCTTATTAATTATATATCTAGCCTAATCTAGGCTTAGGCTTAGACTCCTGACCTTCTTATATTAGTCTTAGACTTAGACTTTTATTAAAATTATGGCTGCGGTTATTCGCAACAATTGTTCTACTAATAACTTTGTGGGTTGTTCACCCAATTGTTGTAAGTTTAAGTCGCCGATTCCAGTTCCAGGTGGGCTAAAGCTGGATCCTTTATCTTTGTTGATGTTCTTTTCACAAACTGTGTAGAGGAGCTTGTAGAAAAACACTCAAGTGCTTCTGAAAATTCTTGAAAATGTGGAAAAACAAGAGCCACATTGAAAGGCCGCCATTTTTCTAACGAACGGTCGCTTATTGTGCGAATAACCAT
>JARFNW010203978.1:0-15904 GCA_031763155.1 Dirona albolineata
CTCTCTCTCTCTCTCTCTCTCTCTCTCTCTCTCTCTCTCTCTCTCTCTCTCTCTCTCTCTCTCTCTCTCTCATGGGTGATTGTTTGGTTGTGACTGGCAAATAAAGACAGAAAAAGGTCTTTATTTTCCTACCAGCTTCACCTGCCATTTAGCTTTTTGTGGCAGACTTGTCATAATTTTGTTTCTCTACTCTGAAACAAACGTCATTGCCATCATCATCACTTTTATTTGTACTGTTTTTGCTACATTTGCCCTTTATTTCAATAT
Source organism: Dirona albolineata (assembly GCA_031763155.1). Taxonomy (NCBI): domain Eukaryota; kingdom Metazoa; phylum Mollusca; class Gastropoda; order Nudibranchia; family Dironidae; genus Dirona; species Dirona albolineata. Next base: position 268 of record JARFNW010203978.1, read on the forward strand.
TTATTTTTTTTAAGTTATTTAATTGTTGATGGTATTTATTTTATTCAGAGTTAGAGGCATGAATTAACATAATTTTCTTCCATCAACCTTGTTTAGGAGGAACGTGCTCAACTCAGTGTGCGTATCCAGAATGCTGGCACAGAAGTTGTAGAGGCCAAGGCAGGAGCTGTAAGTACACTTTAGCACCTCATATAGTTAAATCCTAGGTACCTTTACTTGCCAATTTTTGAAAATAGAGTAATTGCTCCATGATGTGCATTAACACTCATTTCTCTAAGTTAAAAAAGAAAAGTATGTCCTTAAGAACCTTGAGGCGTGTAGAGCCTGAGCTTATCCTGGTTTGAGTCATATGAAGCAGACATACAGTGACAATATTTCACCATTCTGGATAGGACATTGGAGTAAGCTGTAAGTTGGTACTCATTTCTACACCTAGTTGGAGTGAGGCCATTGGAGTAAGCTGTAAGTTGGTACTCATTTCTACACCTAGTTGGAGTGAGGCCATTGGAGTAAAGTTTCTTGCTTAAGAAAACGGGGATGACCGGGATGTGATTCGAATTCACGGCCTTGGCCTGAGATTCCGCTGTCTTAACCACCCCTCCGATCACGCCTCCGTCTCTCCAGTAAAGGGTCTTTGAATGAACTGAGTGTATGGGTAGACAATCTTAATGCCTTTGGGATAGAAAAGTCTCCTGGTTTGTTTATGATCAGGCAGGAAACAAAGCAATAAACAATTTTGTACCCCCCAAATGGATGTGAAACTGAGACTGGTTGTTGCATGTCTTTACGTTGTTAGGCCTTCAGTGGCAGTCTTAGCTTTTACTTATTGGTTATCACCTTCTTTATATGATTTGGATTTTCATTGAATGCCCAGTGAGCTATTCATGGCTGAGCATTTAGCCAGTCGATTACCTTTGAGAAGGTTTTAATACATTCTTCTGTTATTTTGATTTTGAAGAGACATTTGAAGAGCTGGTTTTTAATTTAAATATGACCCATTTGGCATACCTGCAGAACAATTGACAAAGTCTGAAGCACTCAATTTATCAATTAGTATCAGTTTCAAAAGATGAAGGATATGTTTGGTAGCTTTGTGAATATATTTTATTGTGCCAAGGACTCTTGACGGTTTTTTGGTTTTGAATGATATCTTGTTGTGTTGTGAATCTGACTGAAATTTATGTTTGTTTTTTTTCTTTAAAAAAAATTATCCTCCAGGGCTCCGCAACACTTTCCATGGCTTATGCGGCTTCCGAATTTGCCAACGCCCTGCTTGACGCCATGAATGGAACTGAGGGTAAAGTGCAATGCGCCTTTGTGCGGTCTGACGAAACAGAGGCCAAGTACTTTGCCACTCCCATTTTATTAGGGGTAGGTATTTGGTTCATTAAAAACAAGATTTACACTGCAAGTCCACCATTTCGTTTTCTCTGGACCATATATATATATTTATTTATTTATTTATTTTTCTTCCCCCAAACCAAAGCTTCATTAAGATGTAAAATATTAGCTTCCGGGAACAAGCAAGTTTAGAAATTGTTATTGTTTTATTGTTGATTTCTAGATGGGTAAAATCAGTTTGTAGGAAATGGCACCAGAGCAATGTAAATTTAACATTTGGCTCCCAGAAACAATCTCAATTCAATGGGTTTATGCACCATATTATTATTAACACTATAATGAGTAGCGTAGATTCAGCTTATCACAACTATATCTCAATGCTTTAAATATTAAAAAGATGACTATGAAACAAAAGATTTTTTGTATCAATAGAATATTGTACGTACGATTGAACACATTTAAATAACACAGCTCTGGACTTTGTTATCTATTTTGTACCTTTATATATATTTTGTTTCTAATTTTCAGAAAAATGGCGTTGAGAAGAACTTGGGCATTGGCAAACTGCTGGACTACGAGCGCAATTTGGTGACAGCTGCCATGCCCGAACTCATCAGCAACATCAAGAAGGGAGAGGAGTATGTGGCCAAGAACATCAAGTAGAAGGGGACGGGCCTTCAAAGGGTGTGAAAGGCGATAGACTTAGTCGTGGAAATATGAGAAGCTGAAAGATTTTTAATTTTGTTACTATATTGACAATTTCGTAAGGTTATCAATATCATTCAAGTTTTGGCTATTTGTTTTGTCTTCTAGTGTTTTTTTGTTTGTTTGTAATATTGCAGGATATGTAATATTATGCCTAAATTAGTTATTTATTCTAGAAATATTTAAGTTGAACATCAAATGTTAGGGATGATATGATTGTCTCTGAGTGATTAATCAAACTTGTCTGGCACTTGTGATATTTTGAAATATTTGTAAAATTCATTTCTCGTAAATTCATGGTTTAGTTTGTGTGATTATATACCCTCATCTTCATTGTAATTTGATTTACATAGTTTTGAAAATTGAGTAGAAAAGTTAGGTACATAGATGTAATATATATATATATATTATGATACTAATAAATTGTATTACTCTCTTACTTTCTTGAGAACACTGATTTTGGCCTAGCGAAGTGATTATTATTTACATTTTTGTCTACAATTCACTTTATTGTGCTTTGTGTAAATGATGGATGATGACGCCAATGTGAACAAAAATGCAGGTCTGCTGCGCATCGTCACTGAGCTAACACAATCGCTGAAGTCAAGACTTCATCCAAAATGAAAATGATGTATTATGGGATACCACTCAAAAATGATGAAAGCAGACTATGTTACCAAATGATTAAAAGAGACGTAACGATTTCTGTTACTTTGGTGCTACTGCCATATCTTTTCATGGTACCCACTGCAGGTTTTTTATGTTTTTCTAAAAAAAAATATTTTTAAAAATGACTTGGGCCATTGTGCTAGAGCAGTGACATTGTTATGTTGATTGAATGGGAAATCCTCTTTTTTTTAAAGCTGATTGATTGTCAATCTCTTGCCTTTTGTATTTTCTTTTACTTTCTGTGTGTGTTTGTTGCTTTGTTAAATGGGAAATGTAATACTGTGGCATCAGGGGCTGAGTAGTTAGACTGCAGACCTTGAGATGGTGAGATCACAGGTTTGAGTACTGGTTGTGTGATTGATGATGAGTATTCAGGATGGCTCTTTACATATTTATTCCTCACTTGTCTAAGGCATGTATGGGTACCCGGCCACAGAATCAGGTCTTGTTTAATGATAATCAAATCTGGAGGTTACAGTATTGATAACAGGACAATCACTATCATGAGCTGGTTTTCCTTCGAGTCGCAAGCCCCAATGAGACTATTATTGGTTACAAATATTACTAATAACATTATGTACAGAAACGTCCTCATTTGTTAACAGACTTCTTTGCTAGGTCTTCAGTGAATTTTATGTCGGATATAAAAATGAAGTGATGCACGATCATAGAAGTCCTGTTTTGCATGTGGAGGGCACATTCAAAGGTGCCGCTATATATAATATAGATTTTTCATGACATCGAATAATGTTCATGAAAAACATTTAAAAAATACCCTTCCCGTGGCACTGTCGGTGCCATCGCCTAGGCATTCCTAAGAAAAATATTACAAGACCCGCTGAAACCAATAGTATGTAAATAATATATATGAGGAGGAGTAAAGATAATCCATCAAGCGTTAGCCGGATGTCAACAGGAATCACCCATGTTGCCCAAATGAGCAAATCAGGGGTTAATAATTTTTTCCAAGGAAAAAAACAGTGCCTGAAGTGGGGCTCGAACACAGGTCGCCCAGGTTGCAGTGCAATGCCTCATTTACTCCGTCATATTCATTCTGCTGCCAATAATTGCTACTAAAACAAAAACAACCACCCATGGTTATCACAGCTCAAATTTTTTTTTAAGACAGTGATAATCATTAGTCTTTAAGCTGCAGGCAGGAAAAAAAAAAGAATTAGTCTAGTATTTTTAACAATAACAAGGTAAGAGTAAGAGGTCATTCAAGTCACACAAATACATTTGACTTAAGAATGTTTTAATTCCTACCATTGGCCGCAACATGCTTGTCACATCTGTGATACAAAAGACTAGGTGTGTGTATAAATCAGTTTACGTATCTCATCAGGTAGAGAAATTTGCCTACATACTTGTGAGTGAAATACACTAACTGAAAAAAATGGCACAGCCGCATGAATGATGAATGTTATATAAATTTTGACTCGCAGCAGTGCTGAAGTCATCAAGACAAAGAGTAGACGAAATCAAGTGTAAACTACTAAAACGGCGCAGATCTTACCCATTTCATTCGCTGCTTGCACCAACACCTCATGGACCATCTAGTTACCTTCTTTGTAAATTTTTCAGCCATCTTGAACTTCCTTGTTACAACACCAAAGTGGTAGTAGTAGTAGTATAACAGGGTTTGACTGTACAGCAGTGACTCGCTCTACCACCTGACACATTTACCCGCTAACTTTTAGCCTGGGACGGATAATATACCCTGATTCGTTATACTATTTATGGCCAGAACGCCTAAAGGCCCTACCAGACGATCACACGTTGGTCATACATCCTACATATGTCTGTCCATACGTATGAATCGGCTAAAAATGGCATCCAACATTGAGCCAACGTGTTGGTCATATGTTCGTCAAACAACATGAGCTACCAAACGACAGTCATACCTGGATCATGCATGTTGTGTACTGTTCAACGGTCACGTGTATAGCCTATTTCTTTCCAAGATTTCCCATTTTTTTGTGACGGACGCGTGCACTCCATTGTGTCCTTTCGTGTATTCTTGTTAATCGTTTAATTGTTCTTCGTTGAAAAAGGGGAAATCCGAAACGTCCTTTGTATTGTTTATCGTCACACACAAGTTGTATTACTACTACTCATATTTTTCCCTTTTTACGGATTACCAGCTTCAGGCAGCCCTCCTCATTTTTTGCAGAGATCTAAGAGTGTTGAGTGATTAAATCCATCTTTTATATTTATTTCTGTAAATATGATATAATAACAGTTCTCGCGAGCACTTTGACTAATTTGAGGACGCCATGTCTGTTCTAGACTAGGCTAGCTAGCATATAGTTCAATGACAAGTATCTACACTGTGTAGAGTAAGTATAAAAAAAATTAAAACAAAGATATAACACAATGAAGAAGACTTGCGGATACACTGCGGCCCATCATAACGATCAACATTAGGTCAGTCCAAAAGCAAGGAGTCACGAGTTGTAGTAAAAGTTCAGGTTCACCAATAAAGCAGATTCTCTTAAGACAGGTGTGAGGAATGAACGCTATTGAACTGTAATAAATGCATGTGCTGACCTTGGTATTAAGGCCTTGAACATATTTATGTCCTGATAATACAGAGAATGTATCCATAGTGACGGGATAGGACATCTGACAACAGCTTGAATTAGTTCGTTAGACACAAGTGATTAATTCTAAACAACCAAAAACGGTTGTGCATACTCATTTAATGGTTTCTCTTACAGTATAGGTGCATGCTTTCCAAGCTGCTAATGTCACGTTGTCCGGTGTCCTGGAGTTATATCCCATCACTCTATACTTAATTTCAGCCCAGATGGCAACTTCCAGTCACTGAGTAACCCCTAGGGTAACAGCAAAGTGTTTATCAGCAACATATGGACCTCGGGGTACATTTTTATCCAATTTACTGGTAAAGGTGTTGGGATACAGTGGACTGATCACCTGCTTGTTTTATATTCCTGATGCAGAGTCAATCCAGCCATGTGATGGTGTTTGGTGATGTCGTCCTCGTTGACGTTTGAATTTGCTTCCATTTGACATGTACACCTTTCAGAGCTTGGCATATGGCTGGCACCTTCACTGCTTTCTGCAGTATCAAGGGGACTTAATAATTTTTTTTCTTTAATTCGACACAACACACTATAATACAGCGATAACATTTTTTATATAAAATATAAAAACAACAAACTCTGTCATAAAGTTTAAATTTTATTTTAATCACAATATGTCTAGGGCATATTCTAGTTCCCTTTTCATCTCACAAGAAAATAAATACTTTTTAAATAATACTTCAAACAAAATGAATACATTACAAACTCTAAATAAAATGTGGAGGCTTATATCATATCAGCAATAATATGAACTATGTGCCAAGACAGACAGTTGAAGTCTGGCATCATTGATAAATCGCATGGGACCGTCACACATTTTCAACACCAATAACACAGTGTACAGACTATAGGCCCGAGTTTGTGCTCATTCGCTAATGGGCATGAAAACGACTATCATTTTCTCTCAAGTGCGTGATTCATTTTCATTTTTTATTCAGTAAATTGTCCTCACATCTCCACATTTGTGATGTCAGGAGAGCTAAAATAGAAATGCAAGAACATTGGAGTTCAAAATGTTATAAAAGCTGTGATAAATAAAATGACGTCAAATCTTTGAAATGAAATCCAATTTGTTGTGGTCATACTCCTAAGCATAATCTCAAGCTCTTTGGTAACATCGTCCTTCGCACGCACACACCGGGGTCTATAGTCTGCACACAATGTAAACTCACTTAAACACTCATTTGTACACATAATCTGTATTGAATTATTTCAGCGTGCCTGAAGGGATTGTACACCAGTAGGAATATGGTCATAAAAGGTGCAGTTAGACAACATGATAAGTTACAAGAGTGATCTTTTTTAAAAAAAAACAGGAACCAAAAAGAAAGTTAAAATAACTTGTTAGGCAATATCGGGTAAATAGGAGATAAAATCATTCATGGTAAGTTGGTGGATGGATGGAACTTAATCACCTTGCACAATGCTTATTTTATTCCTTTTTATTTATTTACTTTTGTTACTTTTAAAACTTGTGCGTGCATGCTTATCACTACCCGTTACGTGAGTATGGCAGCACCATAACCATAAATAATCAGATTTATAAAATCATACAAATCAAAGTTCAGCGAGTAGTAATAGTGATACATTCAAATAAGAGGGAAATATCTGTCGAAACAATCATCAGACTAGAACCTTAAAGTGATGACTTTTACTTTTACTTCAATGGCTCTCTGATAATCTCCAACAGAGACATTAGAAAGGAGGTATAAATACTGCACCATTCATTCACTTGCAGAATAATAGATTCTTAGAGAAAACAATTTACCCAAATATAAGAAAGATTTATGCGACACTGTTGATGATCCTTTGTAGAATTGATGGTGCTGTATGAGGTGAGTGCATTAGCACACATTATGCCTGAGTATCGGTTATGATTATGGTCAGAAAAGTGACACAAGGCTGATATTATATCCAACCACAGTGGCCATTCATAAAGTAATACAACAAATACCTACTTTGCATACAATTTCAACTACAGACAAGCATGTATTTGAAGGTTTTGGGGTGCTAAACTGCCATGCATTACTACTACACTACAGTCATGCGCATGCGGTCAACGTTTATATATATATATAGAATTTACTATATTTATTGTCTTGTACTTCTGATATGGAATGTCTAGCTAAACATCAAATGGCAGTCACAGGGCAAAACAACAAGATAATACTGTCTACTCCGCTTATATCCACGTCACTTACTACAGGAGTTGTTTAGGTACATTGACATAATCAAAGACTTGGTTGACAACACTCCCAAATACATTTTTTCTAAAGATGTTAAAATGTTCAACTGATAGGTATATTCAAAAAATCGTTTGTGCTTTGCTCTATCAAAGTTTGGAATTTACTTCCTGAAGACTGTGTCAACTGCACAAGGTTTGAGCAACTCCACCAGACCATAGTGAAACGTTCAAACTTCAACCTAACCAGGAAAGACTCACCTGGTTCCTCATTAGTCAATGCTGAGTGGTGGGTCACTTTCCAGTGAATTAACAGATAGAGCTTCTTATATCGACATAATTTCAATTGTTTGAATGATGATATACACTGTATATATACACACAAGTGCACTGTGGTATTGTATAGTTGACAAATATATATATACATATATATATTTGTATTGCAAACATCCTCTCTTACTTTCAATCACAAAAGAAGGGCAAGAATCTGATTACATCAGAAGTGTGTGATGCGTGCATACAATGACATGTAAGATGTTTGGAACACTATAATGACATACATATAAAGAAAAAGAACAGTTATTAATATTGTACTTTAGATCAGGCTTGTTTGACTTGCAGCCCACAAAGTCCAGCAATCAAGTGGGACTGTGTCGGGCAATGCGCTTTCTAAAAATGTGGCCCCTTGAAAAACGCAACAGAATAGCCCTATAACTATTACACGATTGTGTGAACTGGTTGTCTGGTTATCTTAGACATTTACTTCAGTAACCAAGGACAACGCAAGATAGAAAAATATCCAACATAAATTTTAGACAACATATTTGTTTGATTTCATAATTAACTCTTTTTGAAGGTTTTAGTTTTTTTGGGGGGTTATCAAAGTGTTGACATAAGGGCTAAATGACATCTATTCAAAAATATAATTGAATGGTTGTAATTGAATGAAAGCTTTATAAACAAGCTCTAGAGTTGAAATCTTGGGAAGACATCCAAAGTAAACTCACAGAGAATAATCTCATAAACCTAAAACAAGATTGTTTTTGGGATTTTTCTTCTTTCAGTTCTGATAAGCAAACGTCAAACTCATCAGTTTCTGACTTTTCCATATTTACATCTAACGCATCATACTCTCTTCTCTTAATAACTGACATAATATAAAGTAACTAAAATGAAGTTGGTCAGACATTAAAAAGAAACAAACCCAAAAAAGCCAACAATCATTACCACCATTGTGCAATGACAAGATAAAATAGGTTATACATACTGCATGTGTGTACCACCAGCATCAGGACTTCATACAACACAACATGGCACCACGTAGCAAGGAACGAGGACAAACAACCAAACTTGATAATAATACGGACAAACATTTTGATCGTCTCTCTGGTTTTCACTGATACAGTAAGTTTGGTTTGTTTACATACATTTATACTACACCATAGAGTAAGGTTAAGGCCAGTTTTATGTTCAGCCCGGAATGATAATAATAATTACAGTATCAAAATATTCCAGAAATGAGATGATTTAAAATTACAAGATGAAGAAATGCCGTACTACAATGCAAACTTGTCATGCAACAAATTTCAAATAGAATCAATATATTTTAAAACAATCACTTTCATTTTGGCAGAAAAAAATATGAAATGTGTAAATCTGACTATGGATCACTTTAAGGTGATATTTTATTATAATAATTATCTTTCATATTGGGGTTGGGAGTGACAAAGGAGAACATTTTCCTTGAAACAACAAAGGTTTGTTACGCATATCCAGAAATATAATAATAGCTCAAGCTCAAGTGATTTGAAAAAAAATAATCAACCTAGCTTTAAGTTGTTTTTTGGATATTTTATTTTTAATCATTGAAATCAATCTTGAATACAAACAAACAAACACAGCCTGTGAACACCAAGCAATTAAAACTACTTCTAAAACTTGAACCTTTCAGTAGCCTACAATGCGCAAGCAGCAAACAAAAAAACAATGAGAACAATTCGTAAATGTTGAAAAGCATTCACAGCAGTAGAAAGACAGCCTTAAATGTTTTATAAAGAGAGAATTGAATCTGTTGGAAGTTTTAAAAAATGAAGAACCCACTCATTCAATCCAATGCATAATAATAATAATAATAATAATAATAATATATAAAATACGGTTGAGTGACAAATCAATGCAATACTAAATAAAACTCTGTCAACCTAACTAAAAATAAACAAGTTTACCACCAGTCTCATTGCTCAAACCCAAAAGCTCGCAATTTATACAGCAATTTACATACTTTTGATGTATTTTGAAGCTGATCTTCTGTATTTGACCACAGAAATATATGATAATGAATGGTGGTGGACACATAGAATACATTACGAATCATACAATTCCTTTCCAAATCCAAATATATTAAGTGAAAGTATAATTTCTTACAATGCATAATATTAGTTTTTTATCATTTAAGACATGATATAAAATAAACGTGTTGGATTCCTCTAGCATAAATCAACATCTTATGAACATAACATAACAGGTTAAAAAAAACAACCCAACACCACCCACGCTGAAATCTTTTGAAATCAACTTAGATTGACAGGTGTCTAACGCTTCATGACGGTTTCCTTCTGACAAAACTTTAAAAGCAGCTACTTATCGCAACCTATGTTACGTGCCATACAACATCAGCATATGGACATCTACACAGGTCAATGACCATATCAATATCACACTAAAATCCCTCCTTCCCACTTTCCCCCCACACATGACTCATTCATCTATCAATCCATTCAAACAAATTAAGACAAGGCAATCCCCTCCACCATCACAGACTCCCCTGCACCCAAGGACCCATTCATAACTTTCTTCTCCTTCTCCTCCTCCTTCACTCCATTCTCAAGCTCAGGGACCACTTTCCCTTCTTTTTCTGACGAGGGCGATTTGCCTCCCTTGGAATTGGTAACGGCAGGCACATCACCGGCGACCTCTTCTTCAGGACCTGACTGCCGTCTGCTCATTTCTTGTTTGAACTTTTCAAGGTCATCCGGGCTGAAACATCAGAAAATGGGGGGAAAAAATAAAATAATTAATTTGTTAAGATTTCTGAATCTGACATACTTTATTTCACTTTCTTTTTCTTTTTTTTAACACAACCATTTTGACTAGTTTTTAAGCTTCATTTCAATATCATTCTCCTACCATCAATCTGTTTATTATCAGTGGCTGTTCCCTTTTCATTATCCCTATCATCAAAATAAGGTTACTGACCTGATTTGAACAAAGACAATGCCGTTGATGATGTTCATGGTTTCTAGGACACCAGCCAAAGATGGCGGCTGGATCTAATTCGAGGAACAAAGGAGAAAAAATGTCACATACGTCAAATTCAAAACATTGGTGAAGTTAATAGAATGGAAATTCACTAGTCATCTATCAGTTTATCTATATCTTCATTCATGAATCAAGATAACTGCTTAGGATGGCAGATAAACGAACGCATTGAGAGAGAAGATACAGATATTGTGTGTGTGTGTGAGTGAGCGAGAGAGAGCGTGAGAAATGAAGAAGGATTTCAAAAACTGAGCTACACATTTTTTCCATTTTGCTCTCTAAATGTGAAAACTGGACAAGGACAGCAGACACCATCACAAGAGTCTACTAATTCACTAAGTGTTTGAGACAAAGTGCTTCTGATAATTCTTTCGACTGACATGGGCAGACCATAAAACTAATGATTATGTACACAACCAGGAGCTACATCTAGTTGGTCCACGAAACATAGACGGACGAGAGATTGAAGTAGTGCAGTTTAAAATAATTTATATATATTTTTTTCTTTTCTTTAATTCATAACATCATAAACTTCAGTGTTTAGCCTCTATTGTTTCCATCACCCTTACATGTATGGGAGGTAAATCCAGAGACATTTCGCCCTTGTAGAAATCGTTCATCTTCTTCTGTACCACGACGGCTTGTTTGGTTAGATGGGCCAGGCATTCAGAGCTCTCCTTGGTACGCTCATGATTCTCACCCAGCTACAAATTAAAAGGCAAAACCAAAAAAACCAACATAAATACAAAGGTAAAATAACAAAAATCTATTATTTACAATGACAGGTTTTCTAAATTAAAATCTAAAAGCGTTATTCATTATGCCATTTTACTTCCAATAATCATTTGTTACAAATTATATCTTTCATATGAAATATAAATTAATATGATTAATATCCTGCACAAGTAACAACAGCAACAACAACAAAAAGAGAGATTTTGAAGTAATCTAAACATGCTAGAAAATGTAGACAGAAACACCCGTCCATCCATCCATCCATCCTACCTTAGCCTTGTAAATGGCATAAGTCTCTTTCTCGCTGTTGAGGGCAGACCTAAAGTCACCTCGACAAGAGTGAGTGCGGGCAATAAGGTGGTGTGTCATTGCTGTCTTGAGGCTGTCGGCACCAAAATATCTGTCAACGAAGATATAGAAAAAAAATCTCATCAATAAACAAAACAACAATATCTCACCATACCTCATTCAGACGAACTGTGGACGCACTCAACGCTGGCTTCATTGTTTTTGTCCAGATTATGCAATAATCAATGCATCTTACTAACATACTGAAAATATCTTTTTCTGCCTGTAACCTTGTACTCATCCACACTCAAGACTAGTGAGGAAAAAATGTCTTAGTTTCAGGGATCTCACAATCTTGAGGCAGGAAGGCTAACCACTCGGCCACAAAACGTCAAAAATCTCTTGGCAGGAAGTGTGCACTACATTGCCAAAGTACATAGTGGCAATTTACCATAAGTTGCCCATAAATGGATAGAAACTGAATGCAATTGGTCCACAGCTTTCTAGCTTACCTTATATTTAGTTGGAGAGCATGTTCAAAGTAAGTTAGTGAGAAATCGTATTCCTCAACAGCTTGCAAGATGAGGCCAATATTGCTCTGAAATTTAAGAAGATGAAAAAAAAAGATCTGACAAAATTGTAAAAAGATGGTTTGTTAGATGAGGAAATGCAAAAAGACTTCAGTTCAGTTGAAAGACAGACGAATAGAAATGATAGCACCACTGTAGAACACATCAAATTATGCCCATGATCTTAAAACAACCCCAGGTTAAGATTAAGATACTATCAGTTGTGAAATTTCCACCACCTCCCTGCTTTTATAGCCGAAGATGATACAGAAATTTGTTGGCAAATCAATCTGAGCAACACAGTTCACTGATGATCAATTAAAACAAAATTTCTAAACACAGTAGCCTGATCTCCTGCTTGTCTTAAAGTTCTGATCTATACAACATCTGGCTCTATGCTCTATGTGAGACTGGAATCGGCACTGCTGCCTTAACGGATGTAGACAGTAAAACCAAACCAGTACTGATTCAAAAATAGGTGACCCAATGACAGCATCCACCTTGCCCCTCACACAAATCCTTTACAATAGGATCATCAATCTAAAATAATAAACTCACTGCACGCTTCCAGTAGTAGTTAATGTTCAAATCTCAACAACAATTAGTTATATATAAAAATAAACATTGTCAAACTGAAAATCTAAAACTAAACAGGGTCAGCCAGTAATGAGACAACAACCACTCACATCAATGAGGGCCACCTCTGGGTGGTTCTCCCCGTGGCATATAATTGCCAGGTAACGTGCCCTGTACATCAGACGAAGGGCACTCGTAATTTGACTGTTGGCAAAACAATACAGCGACAAGTGAGCCTGAAATATATAAAAAACACCAAAAAAAACATTATCATCTAGAAGCTTGTACTGTATTGTCATTTTCTTGACATGTCTTGGTAAATCTAATGGGGGAAAAAAAAGAAGACATTTTTCCATTCCAAGGGATACAAGAACGCATCTGACCAGTCAATTTGCCAATACTGTTATCCTATTTTTTCCCCATCCTGGGTTCCATTTTGTTTGTTCTTTATACACTATTTTATCTGTAATTCTAACCATAACATGGTTTTTCTAGAACTTTTCATAATTTTCTTAACTATCTTTTCTTCTTTTGTAAGTTAATTAGAGGTTGTTTGGTTTTTTTGGCACACGTTCATTACAGTAACATTTATATAAATCAAGGAATGTCAATGGCAAACCATCAAATGTAAAATCTGAACATAGCAGCGCAAGGGCAATAAGTTTTTTCATGAACAAAGAAAGACGTACAAAGGAACAGTGTGCTTCTCTTTTATACATTAGTATTTAAAAAATCAAAAAAAACCCAACACCATATGAAATAAAAGAGTCTTGAATACTTATAAAAATTAAGAACTTTTCAATCCATTTCCAGGGTATTGAAAACAAGTCTGAAAGCAGAGAATATCTGGAAGGTTTACATCCCTACCGGTCGATATACACCCTGACACTGACAAGCAATGGTCCTCATGTACTCACATATTCTGTGATGGTGTTGGGATGGTCCACCCCAGCCACTCGCTCACTCATCAAGACGGCCCTCTGTTGGTACGACATGGCCTGGGATAAAGGGAGAGAGTATAAAATAAATATAGAAATAAAATAACTTTGATGACAATACTTCCTCATTTATAACAGAGGCTTTATCAATAGTAAACAAATCACAAACACAGTGTAAGGGATATCACATGAGTCATACTATATCTTTAATGAGAGGCGTGAGTAAAATCATCCGCAAAATGGAAAATTCTAAAAATAACTAGATGAAAAATATTAGAAAAATTGTCATATTTTGTCCACAAGGGTTCTTTGTCTATTTAAGGTAACATTTCTAAACAAAGACTGAAATAACCCATGCATCAGTCGCAGAGCAGCATGTAGGTTATAAGATTTATTTTTTTTGCCCCAGGCAAAATGTAAAGTGTTAGGTATTATTTGAAGTCCTATTGTAAATTAATCTAGAAAAGAAAAGTGCTATATTATCATTATTATCATCATCATCATCATTATTAAATATAGCTTTATCATCTCTTTAGATCAATGATTCTATTACCTCTCCAAAATCTCCCATGATATAATTGAGCCTCGCCAACAGACGAAGACAGGCAGCAATTTCAGGGTGCATGGCCCCGTACACATTGTTCAAAAGGTTCAGGGCCTCACTGATCAACTCGTATCCGTCTCGGAGCAAGCCCTGTTGAATTTTGGTTTGGCCGCTGGAGAAAAAGTGGAAGGCATCTGTGGCCTGTATGGAGAAGAAATATGTTTGGTTTTAGAACTGATTATAAATTATGACTGAGGGAATGTGAAACAGTAACAATTCTCTGCCAAGGCTATGACACTAGGTGTTAAATCGGGGATGGGGACTAATTCCCTAAATAAACCAGCAACCTAACGTATTCCCGTTGGGCACCCCATGACCTTATAATAGTTATTTGTTGGTTTATCGAGTCCCCTTTATACCACAATAGGCAGTGTAGCCATATGTGAAGCTCTGAAGGGTGCACATGACAAATGGAAGTAAATCCATGTGTCAATGAGGACAAACACCACTCATCACCTTACACATGGCTAGAAAGACTCTGCATCAGACATTAAAGATGAGCAGGTGATGAGCCAACCGCATCCAAACCTCTTTACCAGTAAATTGGACAATGTACCATGAGGTCCATACATTTTACGGATAAACACTTTCCTGTTACCCCAGTGGTTACAGGACAACTGGGAGTTGCCACCTGGGCAGATTCCTTTACATCTCTAATCATAAACCAAACCAAACCCCATTTCTGATCCCGACACACATCTCTTACCCGAGGGCTGATATGTTTGACAATGGGGAAGACATTGACAATGGCTTCCTCTGAGAATATTGGCTTGCTCTTGCTGTCCACCTCATATTCACGTAACTCGATTTGGACGCCAACCTTCAGACAGATGGATCTCAGTAATGCCACTCTCTGGCATCCGTATTGGTCAAGAGCACTTTCAATGCCGTTGCTGGAGTGAAAGACAAATGCAATTAAGAAAAAGATTGGTATTCATTTATCAACTTAGACCAAGAAACATTTTTGAAATACCAATTTATCGGCTTGTGGAATCGACAAATGCTACTACTACTACTTCTAATACGAGTCCAGTAATAATAATAATAATAATAATAATAATAATAATAATAATAATAATAATAATAATAATAATAATAATAATAAT
>JARFNW010204089.1:0-15899 GCA_031763155.1 Dirona albolineata
TTATTATTATTATTATTATTATTATTATTATTATTATTATTATTATTATTATTATTATTATTATTATTATTATATAAGGTATCATCAGCATCATCATGATCATGATGATGATCATCATCATCACCATCATCATCATCATCATCATCATCATCACCACCACCACCATCACCACCACCACCACCACCACCATGATGTAATGTGATTTTTTGGAAGTTGTCGTGGTGAGTGGCAGTCAGAGAAACCGTCACGTGATCAAGAGTACCTAAAAACAGACATTGAAGAAAAGATCTGAGATCAGTAACCAATTCATACAATCTGATGGGATTATGAAAGTCCACCCACGCATCAACAACAACAACAACAAACACGAGCCTTGACGCTCACCCCAAAAATATACTCACATAGAGAGGCCACGGTATCTGGGTCACGTGTCAATTGTCCTCCAATCCAATCTATGTCCCCGTCACCACTTCAGAGACCTCAGTCAGCCCGAAAAGCACGTTACGTTAAGAAGCGGGACGGGCACCAGGGGAATGGCTGGAGATGTAATCATGAAATCATTATGCCAGTTGTACCCTGTCTTGCTTGCCACCTCAAAAATCGATGTTGATATTTGTTTTTATATATTTTCAAGTAATTTATTTGGTTAGGAGGAGACATGCTATGTTTGTCTAATCGCGTACTGCATAGAAATGTACACGTCCATTGCCTATTTGATGTTATTTATTTAACGGTTCATTTTGAAATGTGCCCTCAATATCGTTGTTAGAATATGATAGAATTATCTACAATTGTCAATATAATTTAATCGTATAATCACCCTCCCCTCCCTTGTAAATATTTTATCATATTTCGATTATTTGTCAAACATATTCAGTTACTTAAATGGGTTGGTCTAACAAGAAACTGTCAGTTTGTTTGTTTGTTTGGTTGTTTTTTGTTTGTTTGTGGCATAATAGTAGTAGTAGTAGTAGTAGTAGTAGTAGTAGCAGTAGCAATAATAGTAGTAGTAGTAGTAGCAATAGCAGTAGTAGTAGTAGTAATAGTAGTAGTAGCAATAGTAGTAGTAGTAGTAGTAGTAGTAGTAGTAGTAGTAGTATCGTCCTATCGGAGACGGACGTTAAATTCGGAGGTCCCCTCGGTTGTAAGCAGCGTTTGTCCTTGTCCAAAAATTGTATTCGCGCCTAACAGACAGCATGTGGCGTATTACGTGTTGAGTGTTTCATTGCTTACCCGGGGTAAATGTGCTACTGTAAAGCGCTTACAGCATGGCGATGATCGTGGATAAGCGCTATATAAATACCATTTATTATCATTATTATTAATTGACGCTTACCTGTGTTATTGTCAATTGACACCGTCACTGACTCACTCGGTGCCAATTGACACTACCATAATAATAATATACAAATTGTTATAATAGTTATAGTTATAGACCAGTTGTCAGTTGTATAGTATTTGAATTTGTATGATTTGAGGTCATCTCTGTCTCTGTCATCAGATTTTTTTCGAGAGCGATGATGATAGTGATCAGTGATAGGGTTTAAGTTTTAAGTCTAGAGATAGATTATAAATATAATAATAATATGTCTTCTATATCAATTTTAATAAAGCATTAAGTAAGCTTAGGTCTATAACTATAGTATAGTCTATACACAAACACAACAGTAGTGTAGTAAACTGAATTTTAGATAGAAATCTCTCTATAAATAACTTTTTGGTGGGTATAAAATATCTTAACCATTTGAATGTTTATTTATTTGGATAGAACTAAGACTATGAGACACTGAAATTAATGAAATACTGAAACTGAAGTGAAAGAGACACTGCTCACTGCTAGTGCTAGAAGAGTTCGAGTTCGAGATTCGAGATGGACCCTTCACCACTCGACTGACTAACTCAACTAACTGAACTGATGAAGCCACTTTTGCCTAAATCATAATATATAAAAGTTGCCCTGCTCTGGAAACCGATTTGGATAGGCTAGTTAACACAGGGTCTCATACTCATATCGTTCTTATCCTGGATTTGTTGAAACTGAACACTGATGATGAACTGAACTACACTAGACGTCTACTACTACAGACTACAGTGCAAAACAATCTGAAGAAATGTCACTGACACTGACTACTGACTGGACTAAACTAAAATACACAACATACCTTCATGACGGGACATTCTAGGCAAACGAGAAGACGCTTGGGTCAAGAAAAAGACTTAACGTAGGATTTATGTGGTATGTCGTCTATCACAGCCGTTTGTTGGTGATCACAAGGTGATACAGTAGGGTGTGTACAGTTGTAAGTCCAGTGCTTATTCATTCCAAGAAGTTCAACACATTTAGCTACCAGTGGCCATGATGACGTCACGTGAAATCTCGAGGAAACGACATTGATGGGTGTTTAACAAGAAAATTAAAGGCCTAATTAAAATTCATACAAATTAGAAATTTGCCTTTACAATCATAAATTATGTTTTAGATATAACTCATGAAAAATAATATTCAGTTCTATAATTCGTTAAAGACTTCTATATTTAGGGAGCAGATTTGTTTTTCTTCCATTTTGTTGCCTTTGCTAAGCACAGATCTCTAGGGTCATTTTTGTTCATAATTGAAATTTTCTATCAAAGATGTTATGTTTTTTGTCGTAATCTTGAATCAGCAATAACAATTGTGATAATTATTATTTTAGTTATCCGATTGAGAAGAATTTGGATAGTAACATGTTGCATAAAAGATAATCTAATCCTATATTCTAAAAAGGTCATTTGCCTTCGTCCTTGACCTTAGGCATTGTTATTTTGAATGCACTTCCGGAGTATTCTAATTATTGATCAACACTCAGCACCGGCACAGCGCACAGAACAACTGCAAGGACGGACAGATTGAACAATATGGCACAGGGACGAGTAATTGTTTATGGTGGAAGAGGAGCCTTGGGTTCAACCGTTGTCAAATTCTTCAAAGGGAAAGATTTTGTAAGTGTCTTATTTCGATCCTCTAGAGTTCAATGATAGATTAAGAATAAGATAGCCGCAGAAATTGCACGAAGAGCTAGGCCGGGCTGGCTAGGTCAAGTGTGTAAGAATAAGAAAGTGAAAGAGTAGTGTACTGTGTGTAAGTGGTGGACATAGCCATAGCAGCCTATTTTAGACTGACCGGGACCGTCACACTTCACTTGACTTAGACTTAGAAGGCCAGGCTTAGTCCGGGCGACAACTAACAACAGCATGTTAAAAGATGTTGACTTTTTTTTGTCAGTTTTGCAATATGAATATGATGATCCCATCCATCATCATAATAATCATGGGCATGGCTCATTGGTCCATTACCATTCCATTAGTATTAGCCTCTATGCCTATATATTTTAAGTCTAAGTTAGTTCTTCGACTTCATGTGGTGTCATGGTGAATGCATTGTAATTGTGTAATTATTTTACATAATTAAGTAAATGCCATATGCTATCATCATCATCTTTCGGGAGATGAAAAGGGTGTAAATAGTATCACAATTTTAATATTTAGGTATACAGTATATAGACTATAAAGTAAGACAGGCGTCTACTAATTGTTCTAGTTCTAGATAGTTCTACTAATTGTTCTAGTTCTAGATAGTTCTGATTCCGAATTTGAATAACGAAGTGACTATTCGCCCACATAGATTTGGGAAATACACTATAAATTGTAATAGTAATTGTGTCGCCATTGTATTAATTGTAACTGGTTCTGTGGTGGAGCGGTTATCATGTCTGCTTTACACGATGAAGGTTGCATGTTCGAACCTTGCAACCTCCCCCTTTTTTTCTAATCTTAATTAACACACTCTGTTGAACTCATCAGATTGTGGCACAATTTCATGAAAAGTGGGCGAATAGTGCCGCCACTGGGGAGATACTATTCGCCCAAATGTGGGCGAATAGTGATGTCCTTCCGAATTTTGTCAGTCAGGACAGCGGTATTAGTAATCGTATTAGATTATGGAATGAGGCACAAAATATTACAATTCACCTACCCTGACTACACTGATTTTGTAACTGTCATGCATGACAGGTGGCAAACGAATGTGGGTTCTTGAATTTGTATTCACATGCAATTATAACATTATGATGGAGAGAAGGATAGTGCTTGGCATCATCCACCCTTCTTAACTGTATTTTGACTTTGCCATTGGTTATTTCAGACTCGCTAGTTATTGTGGTGTCACATGAAGCAGTGAGAAAGTAAGGTGGAAGAAACCATCATATATTATGGTCCACACTCTCAAATGCACAGCCTGTACTAGTGGATGATAATTTGTACTTTAAAGCGAGACCGGTGGCCTTGCCGTTAATTAGCTTTCTGTTGATGGAATGTTGTCATGTCAATATTGGTGAGTTGGGCTTCATAGCCAAATAAACATTGCCAGAATGTTGTGATTATTTGAGTTGGGCATATTATTGCTTTTATGTGTATTTTTTCTTACAAGCATTTTTACCCTGTGTGTCCATAGAGTTTGGCAACATATTTTATGATTCTAAACTGTTTTGATACTTTCTAGACATTCCATTGGATGATAGTGCAGAGAAAATATAATATATTTGTTTGTGATTTCTTTGCAAGCTGGTAGTAAATCCTCTGAATGAAACGAATGATTGGTGTTACTCTTTATAATTCATCCCCAGTGGGTCGGTTCAATTGACCTTGGTGTCAATGAAGAGGCAGATGCTAATGTCATAGTCAAAGCAGATTGTTCATTGCCAGAGCAAGAAAGCGACATCAATGAAAAAGTGGGCACACTGTTAGGGGAAGACAAATTAAATGCCATCTTCTGTGTGGCTGGTGGATGGGCTGGAGGCAATGCGAAAGGTAAGTTCTATATCATATTTATGATAGGATTGTGGTCATCTTAGATTTTAACACTTTGCTTCCACATGGTGAAAGACAAGCGTGTACCTGGAGTCCACATGATGCCTTTTCATTATCAACAGCCAAATCGTGTTGTGTTGCGCAAAATAGTGTCTAATTTATTACACATCACTTACAGTACAGCCATATATCTCAGAATTTGAATCACCTTCATGGCCAAACAAAGGGAAACTGTTAATATTTTGGGGGCAAAGCAAAAGAGTCCTATCATCATTGGCGGACCTGTGGGGTTAAGGGAAAGAATCAGTCACAAACTGAAATAATTCCCTATGAACAAGCAAGAAATTCTTTTTTTCTGTTACTGTGGCAACCACATAACTGGTTTTGGGTTTTTTCCCATTGATTTGTCTTTTACAGATTTTTACTCTTCATTTTGGTTGCTTTTCAGTTCGATTTTTGAAATGACGCTACAAATTACATTATTACATTATTTTAAAAGTTAAATGATAACAACATTAATGTTGACCTCTTTCACATTCAAATAAATGAAATTTACACAGTGATGAGAATTTCAATGTCCTCTAAATAAGGCTAAGTACCGTTGAATGAAAAGTGTTATCACAGGGATGTCCTTTCATTGGCGGTCATGGCCCTTGGTTTTATATTCTCAACTAAAGAGCTCTTGTTTCAGTAGATGGGGGGGGGGGCATTTTTTCTTACTGTTATGATGATTGTCAATGTGAAATTTAATTTGTGTCCCATTTTGAATAGTTATTTATGCCCAATTATTTTATTTGTGTCTGCAGATATTGTGAATGCTGCAGATTCTATGTGGAAGCAGTCTGTATGGCCATCAGTCATCACTGCAAGTATTTCAACAAAGTACTTGAAGGAAGGTGGCTTAGTCACATTGCCAGGAGCACAGCCTGCTTTGAATGGAACCGCTGGTTGGTTCATTTGATTTTTTTTAACAGTCAACACCATTTGATTGATTTATTTTATTTATTTCTACTGTGGAAGTAAATTTCTTGGTTCTTTGTGTTTATTTGGTTTTTCTAATCTTCAACACATTACTTACTTTCTTTTTATTTTTACGATATCTCCAAAATTATACTTCTTTTCTATTTCCATCCCTACCAATTTTTGTTGCTATTTTTACAGGCATGATGGGGTATGGTTTAGCGAAGGCTGCTGTCCATCAACTAGTCAAAAGTCTAGGTGGTGCCAACAGTGGGCTGCCAGCCAAGACCACAGTTGTGGGAACTTTACCGTGAGTACAACATTACAACTGCACATTGTAGGTACCCGGCAGGGTCAGTATGAAAATTACGAAAGCTTAAAGAGTTTTAGGTCGGCTTTACCTACGTCGATGGGGTAATAGAATAGCCATAGCAGGAGGGTGGGAAGTTTTAAAATTTGTTGATTACAGCAATACGAATAGACCACCTTTTGAAGTAACCTTCTTGTTCACAGTCTACTGAAGGCAGACAATTTCCTTTGATTTATTTTTTTTGTTTTTGTCGAGAACGGGTTCAGGGACTTTGAGGGTTGGGTTAGGTGTTACTGTCTGTACATAGTGCCCAATAATCAGTGAGCATGATTGCTTTGTCAAGATATTGTATGAAATAACAAAAAAGGGTTGATTGCATCCCTTTATGAATGCTCCATCTAAAATATTCTGTAAATGTTAGCCGCAAATCTTATTATTCAAAATCATTGACATTTTACAAAGACTGAAGAGGGTGAGGTTGTTGCCGCATCTTCTGCACAGTTCTGCCCTAAGGTAGTGGTATCTGGGTGAAGAATGGTTGTAGTTGATGTTGACATGGTATCCATTAACTTTCAATGATAATGCAGTAAAAGGTTTTGTTTAAACCTTCCAAATTACATAGAAATTTCTAGACATATCTGTTTTAGTATTAGTGATAGGTCAGGTATTATAAATTGACAAGCCATTGTTGTAAATTTTATGTATGTGTTTTCTTGAATTGTTAGTCACGAGTGAAGCAAGTTTCATTGATCCACCTTTGATGATACGAAAGATTTGGCCTGAAAGTGTTTCTGATGATTGACTTAAGTTTTGCGAAATAATGTATTAAAGACTTTTTACCTTCTTTTTTTTTTCATTGGCTCATTGGTGGAGTTAGATTTGAGTGACTTTATTTTAATTTTTTTCTCATTTAAAATGTTCATTTCAGAATTACTTTGGATACTCCAATGAACAGGAAGTTCATGTCATCTGCTGATTTCTCCACGTGGACAACTCTAGAATTTGTGTCTGAGTAAGTTAAAAATTTACAATATGGATAGCGATGGTTTGTGGACATTGACACACACAGGTCTGGAATGCTCTCATCTCATTGAATCATGAATCTTCTATTGGAGGCAGAGATTAAATTGGAGGCCACTTCTGTTGTAAGCAGCGACGTCAATGTCCAAGAATAGTATTTGTGCCAAATAGGCTGTATGTGGCGTATTCAGTGTTGAATGTTCCATTGCTTTCCAGGGGCAATAGTGCAACTGCAAAAGCGCTTAGATCGTGGCGGTGATCGTGAATAATCACTATATAAATGTACATTATTGTGGTGGAAATCCTGTCACTTGTTGATTTTTCAAATCTCTACATTTTATGTAAACTTCAACCGTGTTAATGATTTTGTTAAGAATTATACAAAACCGACCACAGCATGTCAATTTTCCATGTATCATGGGCACAGAGATGCCTACCCGTACAGGTTATCCATACTGAGTTCGGAAAATTAGACGGGAGTGACTGCTAGTATAGCAGTCACATTTGCCTGCATCAGGATGATTGGTGGTCAAAATTACTGGTCGCAAGCAATGATAGTGAGGTGAAAGACCAATATGTTTTGTTTTCCAATCTGATTGTGTCCATCTTGTCAGGTTGCGACCCAAATCATACAATATTTTGAATAATCTCATTTCACCCAAATCATACAATATTTTGAATCAACTCATTTCACAGCGGTGTCAAACATGGCTCTGCTCTTTCGTTTTGAAAAATAAACTGGAAAGCTGTTTCATTTGCTGAATATCTTCTCTTTATTATTATCTCAAGCATTTTAGTTAATGTTTGTGACATTATTACTATTTTGTCAACTGTTATTAACCATTTTTTCCCCCTTATTCTTTTTACTTCAAAGGTTGTTTTTCAAGTGGTTGAGTGGTGAAGAGCTTCCAGCGTCTGGCAGTTTGGTTCAATTTGTCACTAAAGATAACAAAACGGAACTTGTGTTGGCATAACTGGTCTATATGGACTGACTTCATCGATGCAAATTGATCAAATCCTCTCTTTGTGGAAAAGATGATTTTTTTTTATCAGCCTCTGTGCATATCAATCAAATGAAAGCAATACACTTTTATAGCCTGACTGTGTTGTTGAATGTTATTTGAGTACATGTCTCTTCTCCATATTCCTGACTTAGTTGAATGTTTTGATTACTAGTACTAGTAATGTTTTCTGTCTCCATAGTGATAGATGAGTGTGAAATTTACTATTTATAATACTCAATTAAGGAACAGAGGGTCAAGAATGTGAGTCGGCCAATCTTCTACCAAGAAAAAATCCTTAATACCATAGCTGTATATGATACTCATATCATGAATTTCCCCAAAATGACTTATATCGGGTTTTTTTAAATTATTTTTTAAAATATCAAACTTATTTTTGATAATCATACTAAATTCCATTCATACAAGATTCTAACCTAAAGGATAAAACTCCTGACTTGTAACACCTATTTGGGGGACAACCTGTATTTTGTTGTCCAATTAGACCTGCTGTGTGAATTTACTGTGTCTTGACACCAATTTTCTATTGACATTAATACATGATGTTTTATACATTCCAATTTTTGGAACTCTTCCAACCAGATTTCATATCCTTTTACACATTTAAATTTAAAAAAGAATTGTTTTCATTTATGATGTGCCATGTCTCATGTTTTAATATCCCATTTCTGTTCAGATTTTATTCTTGTTGAAATTAATGTATTTTCTATGTCAGGCTTAATGCAATGTTACTTTCGTGTAGAAACGTGTCTCTTCATTTATTGAGTCCAACGAAATTATATTTTGAAATTTGAATATGTCCTTGGTGATGGTTATATATGTGATATTCCTTTTGCTGTTTTCATTTGTTTGCTTGAGAATATTAGAGCAAAAGGGACAGATGATTTTTTTTTTTTTAAATTATTTGAAAAGAATACGGAACCTACCCTTGTTATTGTAAAGATAGTTATCTATAATGTGTAATTATTTTGTTGTTTCCATGACAATTTTGATTGTTTCATAATCTATCAGGGTTTGAACATTTCAGTGAATGTTTAATTGTCATTCGTAAATTTCTATATCATAACTTTGCACTAGTTGTAGTCCTCTTAAGATCTCGTTTACGCCTTTTGATAGGATTTCCCTCCATTTGTTGGGTTGTTTTTTTTTGGGGGGGGGGGGGGGTTTCGACCTCGGGGCATATTCCCCTGCTGTTCACGATCAGAATTTTATTGACAGGGTTTTGAACAAGTTCAGTTTTTCACAACTAGTCAGAATGGGTATCCTTCAATACAACTTTTAATAGGAAAGATGGAGCCTTGGGGAAAAGGATCCGCATGCTTTCCACCATTTGTTGGTTTTATACTGCTGTACTGTATGTGTAGATAATTATCAGTTTTGGAAATAGATGTCATTCCTCATGCTGCAGTGCAATGTTGTTTGGAAATAGTAACTGCCATTTATTTAAGGGTGTTATCTTTAAGGCAAAGTGGTATGATTACAATTGCCCTCCTCAATAATTATAATAATAACCAATAATTAAGTCATGCATATTCTTTATAGAGATAAATTAAGTTATTGTTACAATTATTATTTAATCAAAAATCAATAGTACCCTAGTCAAATTTTTGCATTTATCATCAAATTCTTTACTTACTTTGTTTTTGCAAAGTTACCGTACTGATATTTATTTTTTTGAATATTACATTTCGAAATATTTTCCCATCATTATTTGTAGATGCCTTTCGAAAATAAAATCTGTAATTGTTATAAACCGTTCAATTTAATATGTCCACTTCATTTAACTTTGATATATTATTATGATGATGAAGATTATCTTAAGCTACAAGAGGAACATTTGGATAAACGATTTTCATGCAGACTCATGATGCCATTTTCTTCCCTTGTGGCAAGGTTGCAAGACCCATTCTGACTCGGTTAGCCTACATTTGAACTCAATGGTAGCTAAGCGACTTATCATGCAGGCTTTCCTTTAGAATCTAAGGTCTGCATGCAGGTACCTGGATCCACAGACAACTGAACTAAAGTGCTGTCTCGAGAAGAGGAATGTAGAATCAGAAAACTTATGGTTCTCAATGGGTTCCATGTTTTTCAGTCTTTATCCGCTTGTTTCTAACAAAGTTGATTAAAATTATAATAGTCTACTGCCAGATATACAGCGCTGGGTAAGTGAATTTGTTCGGGGACATCCTTAAAAGTATGGCCAAATGCTGTATCGTCGTCTCACTGCTTACCACGCGTCTATCGCGATTGCATGCTTGCTTTGTTTCTAATTTCTACTCATGTGGAAGGCACTCATGTGTGACAGAAAAGTGGGCATTGATGCCATTGTCACGATAAAATATGGAAAGAAAGTTTATAAATCCGAGAAACAAAATCCTAAACCCTTTTTTTTAGGGGTCTTAAATAGGACAATTCTTTTCCCCAATTATTTTTTTTTATCCCCATCCTTTAAAGGCTAAAGAGTGTTGACAAGTAGTCTAGGTCTCTTTTCTTATCCCTGCATTGCTTGAGTTCCTCCATTTAGTCCACCTGAAATCCAACGGTACTTCGCATTTATCTAGGAGATCTGAAATCAGCCTATTATTCCGATAATATAAAATAAGGCTTTGTTTGTTGATCAAGTCTCCTTTATACCGCAGAAAGCAGTGGAGGGACCAGTCATGTGTCAAGCTCTGAGAAGTTAAAGTGACAAATGGAAGTAAATAAAAATGCAAACGAGAACTACACCACTCATCAGCTAATTAAATGACTAGAAATACTCTGCATCAGGAAGGAATCTAAGGCGAGCAGGTGATGAGCCCCCCACGTCCGAACACCTTTACCAGTAAATTGGTCAACAATGTTCCACGAGGTTCATGCATTTTACTAATACTAATAAACACTTTACTGCTATCCTAGTGGTTACTCCTCAGTTACAGGACAACTGGAAACTGCCACTGCACTGCTACCTGGGCCCATCGATAAAAAATTATAATTATAGATCAACATTAACATAAATCGATTAAAACGAAAGATGACGGTAGTAAACGAGGAACACTGGCTGCAACGTGACGCACGTGTCTCAATTCTGCTACGACCGGGATGCTACTAAAAATATTTTGTTTTTCATGAACACGACTGTATGATGTGTAGTAACGTTATAGGGGCAGAACAATGAATGCAGCACGGGCGTTGGTTATAAACAGGTTGTGAATGATAATAAGGGGTCGGCTTTAGGTATATAGGGGTAAGGTGGGGAAATTGAAAGGAGGGAACAATCATAAATAACGTGTTTTAACCATTAATACATACAGGCGTACTCGTGTAATAGTCTAATTGAAGCCAATGGTGTGTAAACAGACATGAAGGGAATTTGTAAATAAATGAAGAGGGAGCGGGCACTGATAATATAATATTAATAATGATGATAATCTAGTAGACAGAATGATAGTGGGAAAATGCAACAGTGCCAGGCCAGTGAGTCGTGGCGGATTAGTCCAGAGGTAGTGGGCTCGTTTTCTGTTCACGGCGAGGTGGAGTTGCCGCGACAGGCATGGGTTCGATTCCCAAGGTCGACGTAAATCTTTTTTTTCTATTTTTTGTTCTTGATCTTGTCTCTCACTGGCACTGTTACATTATCCCACTATCATTATCATTCTGTCAGGGGATTTGTAAGTAACTTGTATGAAACAAAACAAAACAGGCGACGTTTGGCTCGCGAGTCAAAGGCCTTCGTCAAACGACGAAAAGGGTCAGTTATATAACGGCATTAAAACATCAACTTGATAAGCCCCTGGAACCGTGAACGGGAAGTATTCGTAAAACTATAATGAATTGTTAAACACATGACTCAATAAACGGATTAATGCGCACAGCGTCCATGGTCTTCTCATTCAATGTATGTAGTTAACACATCCCCAGGTCGTATAATGACAACTGAATTATAATGACAATACAACTGAATTATAATGACAATACAACTGAATTACGGGCTTGATCATCTCAATGCATCTGAGGGTTTACTGCAGTTTGTTAATTTGTTTCATTATTTATTTTTGTTGACAAGCAAGAAAATGTAAAGAATTGTGATTTTATTATCAAGCAAGAATAAGTATGAAACATGATTCACAACCATAAAAAAGGAATGTTAATAGAAAAATTAAGAAGGCAAATGATTTAAACTATCATTTTCGCATAGCTTTAAATTTTATAGCTTTGAATTTACTTTATAATAAATGACACACATAAAAACATTCAAATTGAAAGATTTCCTGTATTTACAACATTGATGAATAATATATACACTGTAGAAAAGTTGATTCTTACGGGAATATGAAATTACAAAGCCCGAGTTTCTATAACAATCATAATACGGGTTTGACAAATTCATCCAGCACGCACCCCAAGGCGGAAAGCATGATGGTGATTGAATCTAACTGGATCCCTTTGACAAATTCATCCAGCACGCACCCCAAGGCGGAAAGCATGATGATGATTGTATCTAACTGGATCCCTTTGACATGCATCAATTGTTTCATCATGCTTGGGGCGCCCTGTGTCAATGGTGTGTCTTGTTTGTAAACCAGCAAAAGAATTTACAATGCGTGTATTGTAATATGAGCCACGTAATAATACCACGTGATCATAGTATCGGCATGTTTAATGATGTTGTGGACATTTCCAAGGCCCTAATATGGCTGAAGGGTCAAGGACAAATCGATTCCATGCCCCCCCCCCCTTCTTAAATTCGTATCAGCTTTGATTTTTCTGTTCTACGCTTACATAATGAGTCAATAAAAACTTTGAAACACTGTGAAATGAAACAGATTAAAAGTATGTATATCATAATATATTATAGTACGACTTTGTTCTCGTATACGTAAGAAAAATGATTTTGAAAAATATTCATTGTGTTATAACTAAAGGCAAATTAACGCTTGTTTTCGCCTCGCACGTAAATATTGTGATCATATCATATCAAATTGGTTATTTCCGTATTATTCAGAGGGTCATAATAATTTGATAAAAAAAATGCTACTTGATTGCAGTGTTCCAAGGGCGATATTGATATAAGGTGAAGTAACTTGGAAGCCAGGCAAAAGGTAAACAATATAGACAAGCTTATGTTATTAACGAAGTACAGTAAATAACATTTTCGTCATTTGCAGTGCTTTGTAAACAATAGAAGCTTGTGTTATCGTATATACCACTATTGTTCGTATGAGGAGCCAAACGTTCATGATACTCATACAAGGAATGTGGAAGTGGATTCCTAGAAGCAAAGCAAGACACGAGATCATGATTGTTTTGTTTTCAGAAAGCACGTTCACATTCCCCCGATGTCAATTTGCACCCCACTTGCTCCATAAGGTCTCCCTTTATTTATTGTTTATAATACACTGGCAATGGTGCCTCTCTTTGTCGTCATAAAGATCATCTTTATCAGTTTGTCAATTTCTTGCTGCGTGACTTTTCATATTATAAGATCTCGAGCAATGTATCTACAATCATGGTGACCAGAAGCGATTGCATGAATATACTAATCATGCCACCTCATATCATAGACAAACGGAAGCCCGATTCACAAAGACAGGCCATCAAATGTTATTAGTGATATAATCATAATCATAACTATTAGTATTATTATCGTGAGCATAATATCACAGTTGCCAGAGTCTTGGCATACGTAATAATGCATTACTTGTTTTAAAGTGATGTAAGAAAAAGAATTCAATCAAAAACTGTACAGCGCACTTCGTTAACAAACCAGGGCATTGACTGAATCACAGTTACATGTGTACATACAAACCAGGGCATTGACTGAATCACAGTTACATGTGTACATACAAACCAGGGCATTGACTGACTCACAGTTACATGTGTACATACAAACCAGGGCATTGACTGAATCACAGTTACATGTGTACATAATATACAATAATATACTTTCATTCTTTCTTTCCTTATCAATACATAATAATAGTATCATCATATCTGTCGCTGTTAGCCTATTGTACGCAGGTTGATTAGCCAGCCTTTGAATGTCATTGGACTATGAACGTTGAGACGGAATTTAAGTGGCAGTTTGAAGGCAGTAAAACAAATGAAAACCAGAACTAACTTTTTCGAAAGGAATAAAAGCATGTCAGAAGGAACTTGTGTAATTATAAGCTGACTTCCATGAAAGGTTGTGGATACGTGAAAGGAAAGTAAAAATTACTCCGCTGTGGCAGGCATTCAGCAATCATTTACCGAACAATGTCCTTGCAGAGGCAATCGAACCTCAAGAGAGACATTTTCTCCTTGACAATAGAATGCTCAAATTACAATGAATAAATGATGACAAAACAACATGACAAAAGATGCTTAATTTCGCCAGCCGTCCATAGATCGATTGGCTTGTCTAAATTCATTTCTTTTCCTACAAGGTTTCTAAAATATTAATTAGTGGAACGTTCCTGACAACGCGACAAAAGGTTTAATTTGTAAGCTCGCTCATTTTGATCCTTTCGATTACCGTCACTTTAGACAGAGTCATTCGTGCAGTATTTCACAAAAGAAGTCCCTTCCCTATGTGACCTTTTACATCGCGACAAATAGGTTCAACATTTACCGCGATGACCAATTTTTCTTTTGCGCACTGATAAAATATGTATGGATACCGATGCATTTACAATTACATGAATAAAAGAATGTCTGACGTTTGCTCGAACCCGTATGAAGATGATAAAATGTATCACGAACACAAACAAACAAACAAACAAACAAACAAACAAACAAACAAACAAATAGTTGTTACTGACAGCATTGATATGATATATTACTACCCCGTATGATTGAATCAAACAATCAGATGCAAAGGTTTCAATTATCTAACGCATTCATTTAATTATTGTCAACACAGGTTTTTCGACCATGTCATATATTACCAACCGTATTTGATGACAGCTGATGAAGATAATATGCCATTTGTTATGATTTGACCTTTATTTAACAAACACAAACAGTAAATAGTGCGTGCAGTTTGCTGAAACAAAGAAACTTTTAATAAAAATGCAAGTTACGAATATAAACGACATTGGTTAATAATCATAATTTTAAAACATTTGAAACATTCTTCATTGGCCGTTCAAAGAATTAGAATATGGAGGGTTTGTGCCTCGGACAAAACACATAATAATGTAAAACTCCCCTAAACTTTCTTTCTTTCTTGATCAATTTACCTTTTGTACCTTTCGATATGAGGCTTAAGCATCACAAACAAACTTGCGCCACTGTTTTCTATCCAATGTCTTCCTTTTTGCATATACAAACTTACATCCCTTGTTTTTGATGGTTTCCTTAATTACTTCCTGCTATGTTCTTTACCTCTAGGTAATTTCCCTTGCTGTTTACATTCTAATGTTTGTTTTGGTATCCTGTCATTCATTCTGTTTACATGCCCAAACCATCTTAGTTGATTTGTCTCTATTTTCTTTTCTAAACTTTCTGTTTCACTTCTTCTCTAATTCTGGTGTTTCGTATCTTGTCCCTTTCTGTTTTGCCAATTTATCTTCTAAACACCCTGTAATAACATCGGAGCGGTGTGTTTTGTCCAGGAACTATCCAAGACTGCTGTTAACTGGATTGTCTCTCTGGAATAAGCCATTGTTTCTTCTTTTTATCAGGGATATAGCACACCATAAACAACTCTCTCTCTCTCTCTCTCTCTCTCTCTCTCTCTCTCTCTCTCTCTCTCTCTCTCTCTCTCTCTCTCTCTC
>JARFNW010204421.1:0-12739 GCA_031763155.1 Dirona albolineata
GAGCTTGACATATGGCTGGTCCCTACACTGCTTATTGTGGTATAAAGGGGATTCGATAAACAAACAAACAAACTTTTTAATCTCTCTTTACTATGTATGTGAAAAGAATTTTGCATTTATCTTTTTCTCTAAATTCTTATGACTTCAATAATTTATAGACAGTGAAAATAAATTCCAATTTTTTTTTTCAAAGGTCATCTAGCTTCCTTTAGTCGAACCCCACTATCAAAAAGACTTAATTTTTGTAACATAAATAAATGAAATACCCACAAATATTGCTCACACACATGTTCAGTTTTAGAACTATATTTTTTGGTAAAAAATATTGTGTTTCTGTTATGAAGTTCATTTCTTCTTTTGTTTGACTTGAAAGTTGGTTTGAAGCTTTTTTAACACTGGTAGATATTAAAAAAGTGGTTGATTGAGGGCTGCAATTTTAGCAGCCTTTGGATAGGGTAGAGGCAAAAACTGACTGGATTGCATCTTAGATGAACAGGTTTGAAACTATGTTACGGTTAGAATTATAGTAATTATCATACTCTGGTTTAGGTTGAAACTAATCAGTTCCAACGTACATTAAAACTTGTGTTTATGTCTAATGTTTTTTTAAATTTTCTTTTATGATGTTATCAGAATGATGAAAGCAAAATCTGGGATTTTGAGAGAGAAGAGGAGGAAATCACTGCTGAAGAGCTCAAGGTCTAATCCAGAATTTTGATGAGAGTGCAAAGAGTGAATGATTTGATTTGTATGAAATAAAATGTGCATTATACTTGAAATTTCTTGACTTCATCAAACTTTGCATTATTTGTAATAAGAATCACAAAGTTGAATAAATGGAGAAATGGCTTGAAGTAGGGTATATGACCCTACACATAGAATGGAGATTTATTTACACATATTTTGTTGATTATAATGTATGTTGAAGATATGTCTGTATCCATATTTCTTGAACAGAAATCTTGACATGGCTTGGAGTCAGGTTTATAATAAGGAGGCACAATAAATCGGGTGGTTAAAACATTGAACTCTTGTCGCAAACATTGTGCGTTCGTTATTTTTCTTGGACGAGAAACTTTACTCCAATTGTCTCACTCGAGCCAAGTATAGAAATGGGTAACAGATTACAACTTGGAGAAGTAATCTGTGATAGACCAGTGTCATTTCCAAAAGGGCAACATGTTGTCATTCTGTCCGCTACACGCTACCAAAATCAGATAAACACCTCATTTCTGTATCAAAGGGGTGGTTGGCAAGTGCTTCATGTGGGGTTCCCTGTTTTTCATCACATTAAACTCACCTGTGGTCTTTACCATTTACTAGTTCTATAATATGGCTGGTGGATTTTGTAAAAAGAAAAAATACATACATATTATTTTGGACATCTGAAGCACTTGGAAATACTATATCATCTATAATCTTTTTTCTTTTGTTTAAATTTTTTTTTTTTTTATATATAAAAAAATACGGAGTGACTATTTGGGCCTATAGGCCCAAATAGCCTTTTGAGGTTATTTGGGCCTACTTTTTCAAAATCTGCGTTTTTCACTTCCGGTGCGGCATCTTCGTTTCACTTTCCCCGCTTGAAAATGGCCTCTAGACTAAATAATAGGCCCAAATAACTCAAGACTAAATAATAGGCCCAAATAACTCGACTAAATAATAGGCCCAAATAACTCGACTAAATAATAGGCCCAAATAACTCAAGACTAAATAATAGGCCCAAATAACTCGAGACTAAATAGACCAAAATAACGCAAGACTAAATAATAGGCCCAAATAACCCTAAAAGACTAAATAATAGGCCCAAAATAATTCAAGACTAAATAGACCAAAATAATGCAAGACTAAATAATAGGCCCAAATAACTCAAAGACTAAATAGGCCCAAAATAACCCCAAAAGACTAAGTAGGCCCAAATAACCCCAAAAGACTATTTGGGCCTATAGGCCCAAATAACCTCGTCCAAAAAAATATTATGTCTCTAAAGTTGAAATGATTACTATGCGATACAGGGTATTCAAAGTTCATTTGACCTATCAAACCTGTAACACCATGTTGTGATATATTATGATGAATGGGAGGATGACGCAGGCCAAGAAGACAGTGAGGGAGGGAACATTGGTCCTGACAGCAACAGAAAGAGGAAGACTGACAAACAGCAAAGATTGTTTCTAGAATGCCTTAATGGAGCAATGCCCACCATGATGTGCAGTATTGCATCAATATGCTTCTTTCTTCGTAACAAACAAATTTGTGTCAAGGCCACCTTTGTGTGTATGTGCGTGTGTGCACATATTTAGAAATATTAAAAAGGTTACGCCGTAAGAGCCTTGAGGCCTATATAGAGTCGGTGCTTATCCTGGTTTCCGTAGCGTGAAGCGGACAGAGAGACAATATAAATAAGATGCTGGTCTATCGCAGACTACTTCACCAGCTTCAAGCTGGTACCCATTTCTGGGTCGAGTGAAGCAATTGGAGTTAAGTTTCTTGCCCAAGAAAAATAAGGCAACTGGGATAAGATTCAAACCTACAACCTTTGCCATGAGAGTCTGCTGTCCTAACCACGGGTCACATTAGAATGATATTCCTTGGGATACATAATAACTATCAAGTAATCTTTTTGCAATAATGACCACCTCTAAATCAAAATTATGTAAAAATTTGTGTCAAAATTATGGCTTGTGGCTGCTGTCCACTACATCTTAGTCTTAGAAACAAACAAGTTTCAAACCATCTATGGACACCACACTTCTAAGGACTAATGGATAGCCACAGTTGCTGTGCCAAAACATAATTAGCCTATTTCAACGTGCAGATAGGAAGTTTTTGGATAAATTCAATTACCAGAAATTGAAACAGGCAATGATGTTACGTACAAACAAAATCATTAATTCCAGCTACTCACTTCCATCATGAGATGAGTAGATTTTCTAAGAAATAAATGGTATCAGCAGGACTTTCCAGGAATGATGAAACTAAAAATCTCTTTGACGTTATAAAAACCCATGTGGATTTAGAGTATTTCATTCATTGCATGAAAAGTTACTTCCAGATTGTGAAAAACTGTACCCAAAACAAGGGCTTCATCCTCCAACAAAATGGTGCAATGTCGCCCACCATCAGAATGACATATAAATAATGGGAACCTGCTGAAGATGTGTAGACTTGAGTAAAAATCTGAGTATGTAAATAACTTCAATGATTGACAGCACAAATAGGCGATGTTCCGACCAACAGGCCTACTTTGTCAAGTGACAATTAACAAGAAACAATCACAAGTAAAACAAAATGGCACAAGGTTCCCTTGAATCAAAGGGTATTAGTTTCATCACAATGACCTTCCAACCGCCCGACCTGCATCCAATGGATTACGTATGGGATTCCCTGTCACTGTCATTAGAGAAAGTTAATACTGATCGAATGGCACGATGGATGAAATAAAAATGAAAATAATGGAATCGTGGGCAAATGTTAACATTACTGAAATGAGGAAATGGATGGTGTCCTGGATGGTTTCTGACAACAAAAAGTCAGATCAACAAAGCACTGCGCAAACTAGGCCTCAATTGGGTGACCTTTTTTTTATTTCATCAATTTCAATATTTATTTTCAGAGGTGGGTGTGCTAAATTCTTCACTATTTTATAATTTTAGGGGGCGTTGTGGCCGAACAGTGAGCACGATTCGATGGATGGTGTTGACAAGCAACGTTTATTGTGGCTAGTGTATGGATGGGTGACCGCCTAGGATCTAAGCCTGTCACGCCATCAATGTGTATACATAATGAAATGTATTGGCCCACTGGCGTTTGTGTCCTTAGGTAAGCCACTTTTCTCTATCAGAGACGGACATCCTTGTCCTTGTCCAAATATTTGTATTTGCACCTGACAGGTGGCGTATTAAGTGTTGAGTGTTCTGTTGCTTTCCTGGGGCTAACATGCTGCTGTAAGCGCTTAGAGTATGGTGATGAATAAGCACTAAATGTACATTATTATATCACACATTTTGGGAATTGAATTTTCATTGTGTGTTGCACGGGCAATGATTCTTACGTCATGATAATTGTCAAAGAATGTTTATGTTTTCAATTATTGACATTCAAACTTTGATTACTTTCTTTTTAATCACCTGATATATATCACAGGGTCTCGAATCAATCTTGAATATGGTGAGCAATCCTACTTATGTTGTCACCCTGTGATGCATCTGTATTCAATTTGTTTGAAGGAATGTTGCACCTGGTTAACTCTGATTTCTTTTTTGCTTTATATATTATTATCAAACTTTTGACCTTTTTCAACATAACATTTTTCAATAACATCAAAGCAATTTTTGTGTTCAATTATTTTTATTCAGTCATCCTTTTCCTAAAAACTAAACATGCACAAAAGTTGAAGGGTCTTAACAAGTTCAAATTCATAAAATAAAATAAAAAGAAGTAAAATTTAAGTATCCAAATATTAAACACTACAAAGTGTATCTCAATGGAATGAGTGATGTCATATTACACTTAAGGTAATTAAATTTGATTGCATCTCGATAACAAACAGATGTTTTATAAATTTATTTGGATTAATGATTGTATAAATTTATTGCAATTCAAAGATGACATTTTTATTTATTATTGCTCTTCTTTTCTACTTTCTTATTAATAAGATATTGCCATGTATTGCAACCAAGAAAAGGAGTGTTGAATGAAACTTTTTTACATTAAAAAATGTATCCATTTTATCACAGAAACTCTTTCAACAAAGAGAGCATATAACAGCTCTCAAGAATAAATACTGCTGGAACATTAAATTCTTGAAGAAACACGATCGTCCTTTTCAAATATGTGCAAAAAAAATTGTTTCAAAAATAGACAAATTTTAATGACAGCCTTCAATACCCATAACTGACTTGTAAAGAATAATTTCCTTTTGGAGCGATATTCTCTTTTTTCAATAATGCTGATATGGATTTGCAATTTTTTCAGTGATAATCCCAATGAAGTTGTCTAATTTTTTAAATTACATATATATTTTAAAACGTACAAATCAATTCATAAAAATCTCATAAGTTAATAAACTGACTGGCAAAGTAAATACTAATGGTAACTCAGAAATAACACGTAAACATTACCGAATATATGAAAGAAAGCTCAGAAATGCAAAGAAACATTTCTCATCTATTCACAGCCATATGCACAAAAGAAAAGGACTTAGTAGATATATTTCTCATAGTAGGAAAAGGCAAAAATATGTATACATATATCACTTTTAAATTGCATCGAAAGATTGCAGCAGGAAATAGAGATTGGCAACAAGAAATTGATAGAATATGTTGATAAGGAAAGATTGCATTGTATAAAAACAATTTTTTTTTACACAGAAATTATCACTACTTGAAAACAAGGCAAAGAAATAAGTGTTCAATCGCATGATACAACAATAGAAAACCCTATTGCAGGCATGTATATCATATCAATAAGAATGCAGCACACACAGTACATGGTATTTTAAAAACGAAAAAAGTAAAAACAGTGATATGAGGAATGTACAATAATACTGTTAATTCTAAAAGCTCTCCAGCCTTTATGTTAAAATGGGGAAATAAAATTGCATATTAGATGTCTGTGCAATGTATTGTTTACCACAGCCATAATGGTGTCAAGTATAGTTTGTCTAAAACAAAAACTATGTTGTCTTTACAATATTTAAAGCATTAACAATAATGACTAAAAAAAAAAACCCAAATGTTTTTCTCCTTTAAATGGAGTTCAGCTCCAAGTCCAATTGTTGTACCTTTCAACCAAACATCAACATTTATTGGTGAGTTATGCATCAAACTTTAATTCGGTGTTTGAAAATTTTCTTGTATGATCTAGTCTTAATCATGCCCTTTTTACCCAATTTAAAAAAAAATGTTAATGAAAAACTATTCATTTTCTGATATGCATATTTTTTTCATTTTCTTCACCATGTGTTTTAACCATTTGTATGTTTCAATGTAAGAAAAGCAAAAGGGCATGACTGACCACAATACTGAAACTTTATGAAACTTTTCAGAGAAAAATTTAATCTTAAACAGAGACAATGCGAGGAGCCATGGGGAATGTCTTCCTCATTGCAAGGCACTTCTCACGATCAATGAACAAGCTGTTGTTCTTGATGGACAGATCCTGTTCCAGAGCAGCCTTGGTGCGCAGCAGAGCCTGTAGGGCGTTCTCAGCCTCACGCAGTTTGTGCTGGAGTTGATCCACAGTGTCAGTGATCTCACCAACCTCCTCAACCAGCCTGAAAAGGAATATAAAAGCTGTTAAACATACTATAACAATCTATTTCAGGGGAACTTTTTCCTTCAGGCAATTCAACTTTCTTTATATAAAAACATAAAGCATTAAAACTTATTTTTATATTTATAAGATGTCCTAAGTTCAAATCCTGATTGAAACTACAGATGTTGAGTCCTTAGGCAAGACCCTTTACACAATCTTCCTGACTCAACTCAGGTGTGAATAAGTACCCAGCTACAGGCAGAGAAAGATATTGTTAGTATGATGAGCCTAACAGGCTACTCTACTCTATGCAGAGAGTTGTGAAGGATATTAAATGACATGGCATGCTGGGGGATAAATAACGTAAAGTTTATGAGCCTGTATTTGTACTGGGATACCGTCTATAAATCCGCCTTTATCGTTTATCTCTTAAGTTGAAGCTATCAGACATTACCTGTGCTGGACTGGATCACGGCAGAGTTCCACATTGGGTCTTCGGAGACGAGTGTCCAAACGAGTCTGGGCCACCTGCATTGGGTTTTCTTTGTCTTGAATTGCTTTCTTCAACAACTCAATGTTCTTCTCCATATCGTAGATCTCTTGCAGTACCTGAAAAAAACATGTATTATTTTAGATTATTGAAATATGTCATTCATTTATTTATTTTTTTCATTTTCTAATGCCTCGTTGATAACACTATCTATAAAATGAAAATTGTTACACATAAATATAATCATTGTTGGAAATCCTTCTTTGCAGGGGACAGATATTCCTTGCTTCATTTGGCTTTTAGTCTCATTGAATACACGTAAATCATGATTTAAAGCTGCATTTCCACATACAATCTTACACAGAGACTAGTGTGTATCAATTAAAGTTACCTTGGACAGATGGGTCTGGATCCTGTTCCTGGCATCAGTGGTTTCCTGTGATCGGTGGTTGAGAGCCACATTGACCGAGTTCCATTCCTGCCACATATCATTGTTGCAGCTGTTGATCACCGACTCGATTTCGTTCCTCATGTTCTTGGAGGCAGCTCTCTCTGACTGGGATCTCTGGATGTTGTTGTTGCTGTACTTAGCCCAACTCTCTGGCACGGAGACACTGTTTTCACAAGTCAAGTACAAGGAAAGAATTGTACTATACAAAGAAATCCATTTGAACTAGAGTGATACATTATCAAGAATAATTCTAATCTTTTGAAATATAAAAAAAATATTTTCTGATTAAAGGTTATTAGAATAAATCTATGCTCCGAACTTGGTCAAATACACATAATTTATTATACTTTAAAAAAACATTAAACTCATCTTATTGTGTATGACTCAAAATGCAGTGAAATCTGAACATATCAACACTGACAGTGACCACCAATATCGTGTGTTTATATCAGCCAATGTCAAATACATGCACAGAACTCCTATTGTAGGAACAGGAGAGGTCCTTACAATTATGTCAATAACAGCATAGCAGTATGTCATACTAAATTGTAAACAATGTTGATATACCAGTTTATATACAGTTTGCATTATACATAAATTTTTAACAAGAAGTATTTGTGTAAAATCCATCAGCAAATCAGCAATTTCAAACTTCAGCGACATTTATAACCTAAACAAGACCATTAGCTAATATGGGTTTTGCAAAGAGAATTTATTCCCCTAATAATGTTTCCTACAAAATGTATCATACACAGAATATTGCTGAGAAAAATGCCTGTTTGAATTCAAATAGCAACTCACGTGTTGTCAATGCGGTACACGCCATCATGGTAGGCAATTCCACGGCTGGCATTGCGAAGTCCATGGCATGTATTGTCAAGGTTCTCAGCCACAAATTTATCACCAGAGTCTCTTTCCAATTCATGCTGGGCAGCACGGTTCAAGCTGAAAACAAGACATTGTACAAAACCTGTGTGACATCAATCAATAGTGATTTATTTATCCACCCATCATTTCGTTAACCAAGAAGGCTGAAAATATGACTAGATTTTCTCTTCTATCTTCACCCCTATCCCTACTCCCCCCCCCCCCCCTCCCTCATCCCCTTTCTCTCATTTTCTATTTCTTTCAATCTCCTTATTCCATGTATTACTTTCCCTACTTCTTTCAATCTCTCTTTTTTTTTCCTCTTTGTCTATCTACTGATTTTGCCAAATCGTTTTCATTTATTTACATACTGTATCTCTCTGTCTTAATTGTTCAGTTGATCCCTTCCCAACCAAAATGAAAATGATTTCATACTCGAACTAATCAATAAGATATAATGTGTTTACCCAAGTTGAACATTGGCACGGTCAACGGTGTTCCTCATCTTATCCTGGCATCTTTTGATGATGTCAACCTCCTGATGATTAGTTACACAAAAAGCATTTTAAAATCACATTGCCTTTACGATTAGAGATATTATGAACTGATAAACTCACTGTCATAATTATTGAATAACTACTGATCAATAAAAATTTACGCACAAAAGAATGCTTATTAAAGTACTCAGAAAGATTTTTATTCTATTATGGTTCCATCTGCCTACAGATTGAGATTTTTGTTACCTTTCTACTTTCCAAAATTGACTATTTAATTTAATCATCGTTTTACTACCCATAATGTGATTTACATTTCAAGTTCATCTCTTTCTTTCTTGCAGTTGACATACTACAGTAGAGAAAATCTTTCTAAAAAAATTGATTTGCTGAAAAAGCAAAAAATTATCATGTACACGGATGCATTTCCAAAAAGAGAAGGGAAGAGAAACATAGACATGAAGAAATATAAAAATGTCCGCCTACCTTGATGAGCTCCTTCTCGGGGGCGTCATGGACCAAGTCAATGGACTGGCGTTTCTCACGGTGGTACAAACACTCCTGGGCAATGTGAAGAGGGTTCTCGGTCTCTGCAAGACATTTCTCCAGGATCCTCTTGGCCTAGGTAACCGAAACATTCGATAAATGTTATCAAATAACATTCTTTTAGTAATTGACACTACAATGGTGATACATGTATCTTTATATTCTTTTTTTTATGTTTTGGATAGTGTAGAGAGGAATTTCTATAGATTATAGCTACATGAAATGTATAATGTTGGGCCTAAAATGTTCTATTCTATGTTTTTGTTGTAGTTTTTGCCCTCAACAGATTCTATTTTCAATTGCAGCTGTGGTTTCATTTGTAGGTAGATTTAATTCACGCATTTGAAGCACCCAAAAATTATGAAATTGTTTTTAAAGTGTGAGTAAAAAAAGAAAGATATGACAATCAAAATCATGGATTTCTTTCTAACCTCATTGAGTTGGTTGGTTTCAGTGATCATGCTGTCTGTTTCATGGTTGAGCTCAGTCTTCCAGAAGTTGATGTCTCCAATACGTTCTCCAAGACGCTTTCCAACATCACTCTGGGTCCTCTTGGTCTTGTCATCGGTATCCCTGCAAGGAAACAACATTACAAAAGGTTTATGAATGAATGGCTGTAAAATTTTTAAAAAGATGAGTTCAAAATGCTGGTTACCACAGAGTAATGAGGGTTAGGGATAGGGATAGAAGCTAATTGTTATCAGAGTGAAAGGAATGAAAAAAAGATAATGGTGGTATAGCTTCAAGTGCATAACAATGACAATAACAAGAACGATTCTGAAACATTTTTGTTGGGTAGTTGTTTGTTTTACCCTTGAAGCATTACCAGTATTTTATTTCTTTTCATTCCTTTTGTCTGGTTACCACAGAGCATTATTTTTA
Organism: Dirona albolineata; assembly: GCA_031763155.1. NCBI lineage: Eukaryota > Metazoa > Mollusca > Gastropoda > Nudibranchia > Dironidae > Dirona > Dirona albolineata. The sequence continues at coordinate 9,989 of JARFNW010204421.1, forward strand.
AAGTCATACCAATCTTGTCCTCTTCATACATTACATCAAACATTTGGGCAGTGAAAAATACATATTACATAGTTAAAGACCCATCCTGTCAAATGGATGCTTGAATAACAGTTTTTCCACACAACAAATAACAATCTGGATTCAAAATGATTTGGTAAATAATTCCAGCTCATCTTCTATTAAAAAGCATTTGTTAAAAAAGGAAAAATTGTAAAATTAGATCATCATAGTTAATTGACTTTATATTAGAAATAAATTAAAAGAATCAAGCTAAATGTTTCATTAATACAACATACAAACAAACAGATGAAGAGGGAGCGGGCACTGATGGTCTAGTAGACAGAATGATAGTGGGATAATATAACAGTGCCAGTGAGAGATAAGAACAGGAAATAGAAAAAAAGATTTTCATCGACCAAGGGAATCGAACCCATGCCTGCCGCGGCAACACCGCCTTGCCTTGAACAGAAAAACCAGCTAATACCTCTGAGCTAATCCGCCAACAAACAAACCAAGACTAACCTGCAAAGACGGACAGTGTCCATGCGAAGACGCTCAGCTCCACTGCGGACACGGTCAGAAGCCAGGTAGTTTCCTTGGTTGGAGGCAGCCCAGTCGTTGGGTGTGAAACGGGTGTACAGAGCATTACGGGCAGCAGCAAACACTGGAGGTACTTTCAAGGCATCAAGCTCAGTCAGCTGGGTCCTCTGGGACATTGGGTCTGGCATGCTGCGGGTCACAGCGGATGCAGGGTTCACCTGGGGGGGAAAGCGTATCATGTTTTTTTTAAAACAGCACGTGGGTATATAATAAAATATATATTGTCAAAAAAAGCTGAAGAGTTTTCCTTCCATTGACGAATGTTTCAATTTGACGCTCTGAATTTCTCTCTTATTAATTCATCGCATCAACATTATCATTGTCGCAATCATTATTATCATCACTGTCTTAGACTGTCTTTCATATCATCCCTCTCACCACCGTTTTTATTACGATCATGTATACAAAGTTGTCAATATTATCATCATGAAGGCTGCAGACAGTTGAAGAAAATATGCTTAAAAGCAGCAGTTTTGTTTATAAGACAAATTAGAATAGTTTCCTAAATTGTTCATGGCACCGCCAAAGGGTTATGGGTATTCACATAATTTTCCATAATCCAACATTGACAATTTTATTCACATAAAGAAGGTCTCTGTCTCTTTGTAATTTAACAATCTTGTGCGAGAGAAAATCATAACCCATCTCAGAGTTAGCGCTTGTTGACAAACATAAATTATATCCCAATTATGCCTAATTAAGACAAAGCTGAAATATATCTTTATTACTAGTATTTCTGACACCACAAACTGTTTCCATTCCAACTCCAAACTTGTCCGCAAAGCCACATTCATCGGCATTTTGCCAGACAAAGGTTAGATTTCTTGACACTATGATACCCAACAAGAGGATTAAAGCAATTCTCAACTTAAACTCTTGATAACTCATTTCTCAAGGGTGTAGATGAAGCCATAGTTGCGGTGCGTGACTGCTGAATGGTCGAGCCACTTTGTTGAACAAACAAACTCTTAAGTTTATCCCTTATAGTACAGCCACTTTGATGACACCTCTGAATGATATGATACCGTGGTGCACAAGAAACCATTTTTGTAAGGACTTCATTTCTCATCTTAAGTAACTGCTGCTAGTGGTTTTCTTGGGAGAAGAATCATACTGCATATCTACTACTATAATATGATTTTTTAAATTTTGTTTTTTAAGTTCAAATGTGACAATATAATTGTACTGCTTGTCGCCAAGAATGCCACATTGGACATGAGTTATTATAGGTGATAGGGATAGCTACAAAAATATAATTGTATAAATTGATTGTTTTTTTAAATTAAAGATATATTTTAATTTTTTTTTGACTGTATCACCCTACAAGTACAGGTTCAGCGGCTTTACACCATTTATCCCCCAGCAGGTCATGACATTCTATGTCTTTCTCAACTCCCTGAAGTGCATATAGCAGAACAGCCTATCAGGCTCATCATATTAACATACTGACAAATATATTTCTCTACCCATAGCTGGGTATGCATTCCCACCCTTACTCACCCTAGCAGTTTGGTAGTAGGTGCTTGGTCTCCAGGGCAGGGTTGTGAGGGAGCGTCTGAGTGGGGAGGGGGCAGGGAAGGTGTCGAAGGTCCTGTTGCCACCCTGCATGGTGCCGATGGTGGGCAGTTGTGTGTACTGTGTCATCTGGCGTGGCCCGGTCAGGTAAGTGGCCGTCTGAGTTTGTCCCAAATATTCCATGGTTTTGTGGTGGTGATTTAACTGGTATTGATTTTACTGAAAAGAACAAAAACAAACAAGTAGACAGACACACAAGGGTTATTTTTGTGATAAAAGGAAAAGACATGTAACATATCAAATGGGGGGGGGGGGGCTGGGGTGCCTATGACGTAGAATATTAGCTCCCAGGAACAAACAATAAAATACGTTGTGACTGTTTTATTGTGGATTCTAGTCTGATAAAAACCACTTCGCGCGATGTCTGCACCAAATCGCACCAGAGAAATGAAAATGTAACACTAGATAAATTCCCAGAAACGAACTCACGGCAATAGAGGCTTCCTTTTGAAATGATTTAATTAGAAAGCGGCCAGAAATGTTCGCAAATCTTATTTTCTATTCTCCAATGTTAACAAAAAGGAGAAAGAAGAAGATTAATAACTGTCCCATGCGACGACCTTATTCACTGCGCCA
>JARFNW010204531.1:0-15880 GCA_031763155.1 Dirona albolineata
TATATATATATGGTCTATAAACAATGTGTGCCTCAGAAATGTAGGCCTATGCCAGACTGCTATACCTTCTGTAATAACATTGCAATGATAGCAATAAATCAACACGTCTATTCTCAAAAATGTAGGTACTTACTATTGAATCATACACACCTAAATCTTAAATGGTGGCAAGAATTTATACAAGTTATCAGGTAGGTACAAGAGAGAGGGAGAGGATAGCAGACTAGTAGTAGTAATAGTAGTAGTGGTTGAAGTCATTGGCTGAGAACCCTCCATTCCCAATTCAGGTAAATCAAACATGAAAATATCCAAACAAGCCCTGTGGTTGCCGTGCCCCTCACTCACAAGTTTCCATGAATCCCGAACGGCCTCAATGAAAAATCTGGCTAGTCCTGAATTGGTGCAATAATAATACCCACATCACACTTCGCTCTTAATTTCCAGTTTGGCTCATATATATTATACGGTATAAATCTATAAGTTTCCATGAATCCCAAAAGACCTCAATGAAAAATCTGGCTAATCCTTCCACCCACTTCACTCCTTACTCTTAACTTCCAGTTTGGCTTACTTGGTTTAAATTCATGAGCCATTGTTCTAGAAAATAGCATTAATATTTGTGGAAATAATTATATCAATTAAGGTTAGACTTTAAACGCAAAAGCCCCACTTTGCCAAAGCGTGTATTATTATGTCCAAAAGTTTGAACCAGTCGTAATGCGTACCCAAAAAGTGGCAAGCCTAGAAGGCCTAGAAGGCCTAGTAGTACTAGTAAGTTAATCCCAGAGGCCTAGCAGTAGGCTAGCAAGATAATCCTGGATGCCATTCTGCTCGCCTTTTGGGCAATTTTTGAAATTCACCATGTCAAGAACATCATTTCATACTTTTCCTTTTAAGTCACAACCTTCCTACTTATCTCATTATATTTCATAAATGTAAAACATCTTTAATTATTTTTTTTTGGCAAAGAAATTAAAACATAAAACAACAATACATTTTGACAGCTGGATATTTCCAACACAAAATGAAGCTAAATTGTATTCTACTCTGTCCTATCTCACTTCCAATAGTGAGACGTGGATAACATCAATAACATCAACAATTTCACCAAACAGACCACAATATCATTTTTGTTGACGTGCAGCTAATACTGTCTTGTTAATTCAGCAAAAAGCCTTTCTTCCATTTAGGTATTCAAATTTGTAGTTGTCTTTTGGTGATATTTTTTGTTTTTTTAGCAAAGAAGACTGAAAAGAGTTGAGTGTGAAGTCCTCCACAATAACTGTCCTCAAGTTTGAGAACATCAGGCCGCGACGTCCTTTTAGTTTGTCCTTTAGCAGGAGGAGCTAGTCTGTAAGAAGAATATAAAGCAAGAAGGTTTTACAAATCATATATATTACTTGACAGATTTACCAAAAGAATGTGACTTAGCATTCACACGATCTATGGAATCTGTCAACTTGGGGGACCAACCAGAATGCACGGGACATATAAAAGGAGATGCAATTTTTTTAAATTTTTTTTTGTGTTCAAAATTTGCTGTTTTTGATTGCAAAATTTTGGATTTTCATACAATTTGGGAATCATTTGTGCAAAAAACAGCAGGGACAGATAATTTACTATAATCAGGTCATGCTCATTAGTCCTATTCATTCAAAGATATGGACAGCATGGAAAAGGTTTTGGGTTCTATTTTCAGATAGATGAAGCCCCAAACTATTTGAAAGAGTTTTTAGACATATATACACTCCTTCCAGAATTCTAAGTCTAAACTTTGTGTAAATCGCGATTATATAAGTATAAATTTTATGGTAAACGAACGATCTTTTTCAAACGTTGGACCACGTATATTGAATTCTATCCCGAAAAGGATTTATAGAGGCACCTAATGTAAAATTGTTTAAAGAAAGATTGAAACATTTGATTTTTACTAAAACTTATTTGTGATTGTCTTTTACTTTTACGTAATTGATTGTGCAGCGCATAGAGCATAACCTGGTCATGATTATGCACTATATAAATGCTATGTATTATTATTATTATGATTATTATTATTACTATTATTAGTACTATTATTGTTATTATTATTATTCATTATTATAAAACATATATATGAGTTTATAATCCTGTATCCCCGTACAAGTAGGCCTACAAGACTTGACAACATTCATCCCCCAGCAGGCCACGGCATTCAATATCCTCAACTCCTATGGGGAACATACACATGATACTAACAATATCTTTCTCAGTCAAAAGCTGGGTCCCCATTTACACTAGAGTTAGAGAGGACAAAATGTATGAGTATGAGCGTGAACAGTCTTCCCCAATGACACATCAGCCGCATTCAAATTCTGGACCTCTGGATCCTGAGTCGAGAAGCCCAACCAATCACCCAACATCGTTAGGATGACAATGGTCTGGTATAGAGTATAATGATGTCACAAAGTTTGCATAAACAGCCAAAATCTAAATTGAAATCATTAATTGAGAGAGTGATAGTGATAGATAGTGATAGTGATATATATAGCATACCTGATTTGTCGGGTCAGCACTGAGATTCATCTCTCCAAAGTCAGACGTGGTTTGTTGACTTGTGGCCTGAGTGATCTCCGTTGACAAAGGCAATGGAATTACTACTACTCGTCTCGGGTGCAAACTGGGGGTTCATGGCACTCACAGCTTTGGGGTTGGGATTAGGGTTACCAGCCTCTTGGTTCAATGCATTCCCTTTCTTCTTCCCAGACTCTTTGTCCTTGCTGAACACGATGGAGGACAGATGCTCCTTGAGGGAGATGCCGCTCTTCTTAGGGCCCGAAGACGAAGACGGACTTTTCATGCTGACACTTTGGTTCAACGGTGACTTCCTGAAGGTGCTGGTATCGGACGACACGGGAGGCAGGTGAGTTATGATGCCTTTGGTGCCGCTATTGTTATTATTACTAGAGGTAACGAGTGAGATTGAATCCACTTTCAAACAGAAAGAGTTGCCAGGGTTTTGGTGCAGCCCCGGCGGCTTTTCCGAGATATTGACCAGCGGGTGATGAACGACACCTTGTGTTTGAGATGGTAAAGTGGAAGTAGCTGATGATGGTGACAATGATGATGACGACGACGATGATGATGACGATCCGCATGCCAGTGGTGGATTCAAAGCTGTGTGCGATGGCAATACAGAGGAGGGTTTAAGGCCCGACTGACTAGAAGAAATGGCAAAGCTTGAAGTATTGACTAGACGCTGTTCTTGGGTCACGGACGACGCAGAAGACGATGGGGACGAGGACAAATGTACAGATGGGCTTATCGTTTTTGGTGGCTGTAGGTGGTGGTGGAAAATAGCATCGTCTGAAATGCTGGCAATTTTACCCAGCTCCTGTTCCTTGGCCTGTAGAGCTGCCCTGGCCCTAGCCTGGCTATCCCTCTTCCTGTTCCGACTTTTCGGAGGTGGAGGTGGCTGGTTCTGGGCGGCCAGACTCAGCTCTCTCTGCTGCTGTACGGCTTGTGCCAGGATCTGGTTGACGGCGTTGGCGATGTGCTCTTCATCTTTGGCCACCTGGGGATCCTTCACCTTGGTGCTGTCAGATTTCTTGGATTTTGACTTGCTTTTTGAACTAGATTTCCCCCCTGCTGTCGACACTTTCGCCGTGGAGACATTGGAGACCGTTGATTTTGTTGATGATATGATATGGTGCTGTTGCTCGGATTGAGCAAGTGTGCTGACCTCTTGCGTGGTAGTCGTGTCGATGCTCTTGTTGTTATTGACACTTTCTATCCTACTACTCGACGGCGAAGGGTGGGCCACGTGTACCGCCGATATCGGAACAGTAGGGACAGCAGTCACCTTTTTGATAGGGTTGACAGGCCCCCCTGTCGTTTGCTGGAGGATGCTGACCGGGTTAGAGAGACTGACTTGAGGGTTGATGGTGGTCACGCTGGGGTTTGCGGCAGCAGGGGCGACCTGAACAGTGAGAGGGGACGCCATCTGCTGGATCTGCTTGGGAAACGCTGCTTGGGCCACCGGTGACAAAGCAGGGTTGTTAAAACCCTGTGCTGCCGGAGACAGGTTCTGCTGAATGGTCTTGACGTCCACCACTTGGTTGATCTGAAGACCCTGCTGGGCCACCATGGCGTTCATCAAAGTATTAGACTGACTGGGGCACGCTGACGCACTCGATAAACCCTGATTCTGGTTTTGGATCATGGGGAGCATCAGCTGCTGCAGCTGAAGTAGTTGTAACTGTTGCTGCTGTTGGTGCTGCTGTTGTTGGGCATTTAAGTTGACCGTATTCCAAGCTTGCTGTAAGCCAAGAGGGTTGAAGCCCGAGGCAGCAATTATGTTTTGGAGCTGTTGGGTCTGGTCGGAAATGGCGGCTTGGTTCAAGAGCTGGGTCATGTCGCCCTGAAGGCCAGACGCTGGGGCAAGTGTTTGAGAGGACCCTACCAGTTGCACGACCGGTGGCACAGGTTTTGCTTGGGGAATGACAAACACCGGCTGATTGGCTGCCGAGTAGACTGAAGCATTGGCCACGGCAGTGTTTTGGTTCAAGGTCGGCGTACGGGTTCCTGTGATCACGTTTAGTATTTCTTTTGTACCACCCGTTAACGCTCCTTGGTGAATGGATCCAGACACGTCAACAGTGGGGTTGCTGGCAAGGGGTATGGGGGCATTTGAAATGGCCAGGCCGGGGTGGCTAGAAATTGAGCCTGGCTTGGAGAGTTGGGTTTGGGATACAAAGGACGGCGACATCTGCTGCATTGGTTGCTGTTGGCCCTGGGCAATGATCTGGCCGGCTGCCAAGGCCGGGGAGAGCTGGGCCACCGAGGAGGGGGAGGCCTGTTGGATCGGGTTAGCGATGACCAGCGAGTTGTTGAGGCCTGGTATGGACAGCGTGTTCATTATCTGAGTGTTCTGGGACGGTGTGTGGTTCAGCAGTTGCGGCGCGGCTCTACTGTGGGGCGTTCCCAAAAACTGCATGGTCTGGTTGATGCCGATGTTCGGGATGACCTGGGTCAACGGCTTGGACACGTTGGTCACCACACTCATCGACACAGGCGGCATCGTAGAGGCACTCATCGTCATCACCTGGGGCTTGACCGTGTTCAGGATGATTGAAGTCTGGGGACAGCACTGCTGTGCTACAGCCGTTGAACTCACAACGGGGGCGGCAGAAGTGATGGACATGCCAACCGTTCCATTTGAGATTGTGGGCTGTAATATCCTTGTACACGCCATAGGTTTCACCAGGGCTTCCTGCTTGATGGGGCCTTTAGCTGTTGATGTCACCAGTTTAGAATCCACAATGTTACAACTAGCAGTACTTTGGGAGACCATCTGAACCGTCTTCCCTGTATTCTTCTGGACGAATGGGTCATCTTTGAGAAAATCTGTCGAACTCTTTGCGCCGACGCTTGAAACATTCCGAACAGAGTTACTGTTTGACTGCTGTTTGAAATTATCTTGTTTGACTTCTCTAGCACCGTTATTGTAGGTAGTTACACTTTGAGCATTATTACTGTTGAGGCAACTGAGTGAACTTTTCTTACTGTTACTGTAAATATTGTCATTGGACGTTGTAATCTGGGTCATCACTTGCTGTATTGCTATCCGAAGGCGTTCAGGATCTCCGGCAGAGTGTTGAACAAGAACTTTCTGCAAAGCAGGTATATTCCAATTATTGGACGCTAACAGTTGGGACAGATCACCGTTCAATGACCCAAAACAGTTTGTCTCAAACTTCTCTGCATTTTGCTCCTGACTATGAGATGCATTCGACTTGTCAAACGACGAAGGTGTACTAGTACTGTCCAATGAGCAGCCAGCACTTGAAACTTGCATTGTAGTTTTCTTCTTGAACGTACGGTTTTGTTTCAATTTCACTTTATTGCCACCAGAGTTTTTCACATTACTTCCAATGGTGACTTTTTCCTTATCAATGCTATCTTCCTCTACAAACGTCTCAAATCTTTCTGGCACGTCACGGGCATCACTTAGTTTACTGTTAGGGGCGGCCGTCGGTTTTGAATCCACCTTCCCATTTCCAATCATTACATTATCCAGCTGATCTTCCGAGGAGCTGAAGTCATAGACGTCAGACGATTTTGACAGGCAGTCCAATCCAAAACCGTCAACAGTGTCAGATTTCTCCTGGTCACTTCCCGTTTGGCTCAAATAGGCAGAATCGTTATTTTCCGTAGTGTCAGAAAAGCTCTTGTTGCTCTCCAGATCGGTGTTGGCTTTGTGGTCGTCGTCTTCCTCTCGACTGGTGTCCAGATTATCATCCATCTCTTCCTCCTCCGACACCAGGGAAACGGATTTCTCAAAGGGTTTGTTTGGCGGAGAGTTGAATTTCTCTGAAGGTCCAGGACTGGGACTGTCTATATTACACATGGATATGGAGCTGTTTATCATTGCAGTCTGCTGCGCCACAAATACTGTCGGGTTGTCCATGAACGAGACTGACGTTGAAGGAGGTACTAGAGGACTGTTTTTACATTTTGATGCAAGGCAAGTCAAATCGCCTTGACTCTTCTGTTTTTCTTTTTTGACCTTAGAGCTTGATGCTTTGTCCTTGTACTTGGTGGGCGTGCCTTGCGTGTAGGATTTAGAATTGCCGTCACCGCGTGCCAGAATGTCATCCGACCTGTTGTTGAGAGTTGACTTCTGAGGTGATTTACTTTGTGACAAGCCCCCAGACTTACACTGGTCCAGCAGCTGCAAGTTTGATGACTGTTTCATCTCTAAAGTCTTTGGATTTTGACCAGTGGTGGATGTGGTCTTGTCTTTACAAGGCTTAAGTAAAGGAGACTCTGCCTTTTGGTTTTGTTGTGATGGATGCCAACAAGGAACATCACAGTGCGAAAACGGAGAGGGTGTTTGCCGACTTGACTGCGACTGTTGATCATTTTGAGAGTTATGTCCCCTGGCTCCTAATCTCTGGCTTGGATGATGATTACTGTAAACTAAATTTTCAGAAAAGAACTTGGGTCGACTTTCTTTCGAGTATCTTGAAAATCCAGGAGAGACTGACGAACGATGTTCCTCCACGTTATCCAACGAATCGGCTTTCACGCCAGAGGAGAGTAACGCCGAGTTTGAAGAAAGGGGAGTCGTTGACACGGGGTAGAATACATCGTCGTCTTTCTGCCACGACAGCTCCACTTCTGACATGGGTGATGACAGGTTATTGCTACCAACTGTGTTGCTGCGTAACGTTGCATGTTTGTTGACGGCGTTTGTGATGCTTGTCCTCAACTTCTTAAGCGGTGAGACAACGAGATCTTCCCCTGACGTGAGAGATTTCCTCCTTTCTCTTTTCCTGCCCAACACATTGTCATCATCTGTTAGAAACAACAACAATAAATTTACCAAAGACTATAGATGCCTTATTAATGAAAACTACAACTACAATGCATTTCTAATAAATAAAAGGATTCAAATATCAGATCAAATCCATTTTTTTTTTAAAATCAAACCAACCCTGGCAAAGATGGATCGAATTCAGTGACAAGCTCCAGGTATATCATATTTTACAAAATGCAGGTTTTGACATCAGATTGTTTCCCTGACTTTATTGGATTTCCTGTCAACTGTAATGAACAGCCTGTTTCAACAGTTTGTTATTAACCCCAATGGGATTGGCTTTGTCAGCATTATCATCCCCCTGGTGACATCTCAGAAGCTTTCCGGTAAAAAAAGACTTGTATATAAAATTTACCACCCTTTTTTGCTCTTACATGGTGCCTCATGTGCATCAAAATTAACATTATGGCCCTTGTCAGGGTGTACCAAGGTCAGCATCAACTTGAATGAACCAGTGAAAACACTGCTTATGAACAGTTTACATTTTATAGAATTTAGTTCTTTATAAATCATGTATGTATCTCTACTGTTTTTGATACACATTTATCATTCATACCGTGCAAATTTTTTGAAGCATTAATTTGTACTTTCTCATAAAAACCCCCCAACAAAACAGGCTTTTCCCTTCCAACTCAAAGCCTTCTGATATCTTTTTCTGTGTCATTAACATGTTTTATTGATCTGTTAGTCTGTGTCCATCTCTTACAAAGTTATTTCCCTCCTGTTTGGAGCGGGGATAGAATTAGTCAATTCTTTCTATGCCAATGTGCCATTGGATTAAAAATACACAACCTCACATGATTGAATATCACTTGCATTTAGTAGTTGTAGGCGAAATTTGAATAAAGGAAATATTCAAGTTCATAACTTGAAATTTTCCTCAATTTCATCATAATTGATGACTGAAATAAAGGGAATTTTATTTATTTTCATTAGTCAATTTTACTTTCAAGTTACACAAGCATCTTGAAGCGTCGGACATATGAAGATATAACTTTTAATTCATCAATACAGTACTCGACTCGCTGGATACAAATGCACGCTCTGCTTACAATGCCTGCCAATAGCTAACATTTACAATTACTAGGTATGCATAAAACCATGCCGTTTCGGTTTGATGCCACAAGATAATCTTCCTCTATATAAGTGACAAAAATCACTTTGGACGAAGTACGAACAAAAGCGCACCAACGTAATGGCAATTTCACATTTAAAAGGTTCCTGGAAATAAAATCCACTCAATGCAATGAGTCCTTCAAACCGTAAGCACATTTCCCATGGATAACAACTTTATCTAATTAAAGCACCCTCTTTACTCCTGACGACCTTGCCTTTCAGTGGACACTACCGTAGTTGCCCTCTGTCTGAATCTAAATAAAATAGAAGGATAATTTTTACCCATCCTCCTAAGCAAACATGAAAAATGATTTTTTTTAAATGAAATAACAAGCACTATTTATAAAACTAAGATTTCTAATCATTCTAGATGACATCCTCCCTTCCCGTTCATTCTATGACCTCCTCCCTTCCCGTTCATCCAATCCCATTCTTCGTTCTAGAGGCCCTGCTCTCTGTTTTGGTGTAATTGTCGCTTGACGACAGGCTTTGGTCAAAAAGTCGCCTTTTCTGTTTTGTCCTGTCTCTTAGAAGCCTCCAACACATTCCCTTTTTTATCTAAGACTAAGACTTTGAATACTTTGATGGTATTCAGTCAACAACCTACCTGTCATAATCTGCCTGGACCGTGTCTGGGACTGGTGGAAGGCAGCCATGGCCATGATCTCCCGTCTGTGGTTGCACAGGTTTCCCATCAAGTTATCACTGTTGACGTTACTACTCCAAGGCATGTTGTTGATGGTGGGGTCAAAGACAAAAGCTTCTTCCAGTTGAAACGGACACTCCAGGCCACACTTGCAGGTGTCGTGACTCAGTAAGTAGTCCCGGATTTCATCCAGGGAGGTAAGCACAGCACCACTGGGACTGAAATGCATTTTTGTACCAATTATAATCAAACGTCACATAGTTTAAGAAACAATAACAATTTCAAGCACAGACACAGCCAGGTTAATCTAAGATTATAAATAAATAAATAAATAAAATAAATAAATATATACAATTTCCCTTTTTTCATCCCAGGGGGAAATTCGTCTTTTAAACTCTATACCAGGTAAACCGCAATAACTCAGGCACCAGTCGCAGTGCAGTGCCATAAAGTGGGATCGAGGTCTTGAGAAAAAAATCCAGTACATCCACAGGGATTTGAACCTCTGTGACGTCTCAAACCAAAGGCAAGTGACTTAACTACTGCGCCACCAGCTCCCCCATAATATATCCTTTTATCGGTGTGGGGGTTTCTTGGGTCAAAAAGAGAGAGTTTGAATTGATAAAAATGATCATCTAGAATATATGACAGTAATGGCAAAATCTTCCTAGTGTTTTTGGTTTTTTTAACTGGAAAACGTCACAGAGAGGAATAAATGATGAATATGCCATGACCATTGACAACTCTTTTACTCATTGCATCATCATTCAAGGATTTGAATGTGGTGGTAGTGGTAGGATGACCATGATCGCTTACAAATCCAATTGTCCTCTACATTTCCATGTATAGATATATCCAGCTCTGTTGGACCCCAATGGTGGTTAGAGTGCAAATATATATAATGCAGGCTGGGCTGGGTGTTTTTAAGCAGGCATGATCCTGTTCTGCTTGTGTTGTCTTATTCAAACAAAAAACTTACATTAGTACTAGCCCAATGAACTAGGCTTTCAATTTATATTTGCAGGGAATGAAAAAAATATGCAGAATAACTAAAAATAAATAAAAGTGGAAAACTATTTTATCACATGACATATATATTATAGTATTATTATATTATATATTCAATACACATTTTAGCATGAAAATTTGCTCTAAAAAAGATGAAGCATGTGTTTTACTTTTAGAAAGGGATAAAGTCCTTAGAGGAGTCTTCAGGCCCATAGCTGGTACATCCTAGTCCTAGTTTCTGTAGAGTGAAGCTGACAGTAACAACATGTCACCTTTCGGGATAGGACGTTGGTCTATCGTCAATTGCTTCCCCAGCTGCAAACTAGTACCCATTTCTACACCCGAGTCGAGTTTAAAAAGGCAATTTGAGTTGTAATAAAGTTTCTTGCCCAAGAAAAACAATGAGGTGACGTCAACAATAATTTAATAAAAATGATTTCATCAAGCCACAAATCAGTAAATATCTAGAGGGATTGTGAAATCATCTTCTACTTCTGTCTGGACAACAACAACAACAAAAAAAACAAGGTTACAGATCAAATAGAAATCACGGCCCCTCTGGGGGTTTTATTCGACACACACAGATTTTTTTCTAAACACTGAAATTTTACCTTAGCACAAGACTCACCTCAAATAGACAACAACTCCGTCCTCCAATTTTCTTTGCCAGCTGTATGGAACCTTGATCAATTTTTGATGACCGCCAGAGGTATTTTGGACATTATCCACAATCCAGTGCATTTTGGAACCTAGAACACCAGGACTGCTCAATGGGGTAAAAGAATGAACAGACGCAGCAACGGCAATATCACCCTTAGTCCTTGGGGAGGACGAAGTCACTGACGTAGTCGTTATGGCAATGGAACAACAACTTGCTGACATGAGAGAACTCGTGAAAGTGGGCGTTTGTAAAGAGGCCATCAAATCGTTATGCGATTGAGGTTTATCCAAAGGTGTTGAAGGCTTTTTGTTAAAGATGGCTTCGGACGAAGTGGTGGTTGGTAACGTTGATGGGGATGACGAAGAAGCAGTGGATTTGAAGGATGATGAAGATGAGGGAAGCAAAAGGTCAGAGGGCAAGGGATTTGACAAAGAAGCCAACTGCACGTCTGGTATGAGTTTCGTAAAAGGTGGTGGAGAGAACACTGAATCAATGCTGTTAGGTGGAGTGAATGAATATGGGGGAGATGAAAAGTTTGAATCTTCAGAAGAGGGACGATCCAAAGAACTACCAGCTGACGAAATCAGGTGGTTTGATGATAACAAATTTTTCTTTTCGTGTGAGCCAGAGTGAGCTTGTTGCCACAACAGAGGTTGATTTTTGTCTGTTTTAGTGTGACTTCTTGGTGATAATTTATTTACTTTTTCTGCCACTTTCATCATCTGGAAGGAGTCTGTCTTTTCTGAGAATTGTGACAAGTTATTGGCTAGAGAGTCCAACGTCACAGTGACCTTTGGTGGTCCTGACTCTGAGAAAGCTTTGCCGCTGGAGGGTTTGATTCTGACAGTGTCAGGGGTCAAGGGTGAATCAGCACTCAGCCTGGAGTGGATTGATTCAAACTTAGCTGGGCTCTCTTTAGATACTGAGATTCCTGATATGGCAGAGGGTGATGAAATCGGAGCGAAGGAAGGTTTTAATTTTCTCTGCGCATTTTTACTAGGTTTCTTACTTATCGCAGCAGCATCACTTTGTAAAGAATTTCTTGACATGGATCCTGGTCCCGCTGACCATGTTTGCTTGACATTATTCAAATGCCCTGCAGAGGTTACAGTTGTGCCAGTAGTCTGAGGCATTTGCAATGCTAAGCAATTCGATACCTGATTAAATGCTGCTTGTTGGGGCAAGGATGAGGATGTGGTAAAGGTGGCGGTAGTATGCTGAGAAGTCTGGGAACCTGTTAGGGCATTTTGAACCGGAGCTGCGCACGGGTGGATGAGATGAGTGGCCGGTTGCAAAACAGTCTGATCTTGAATAGAGTTGGGCTGTACTTTAATCATCTGAATGTTGTTGACAGACTGAATTCCTGACACTGTGAACTGTTGGGGGGGCTGCTGCGGTTGACCAAGATGATGATGATGATGATGAGGCTGAAACTGATGAGGTTGCGACTGAAACTGATTGATCGGCTGCTGCTGTTGGACAATATTGACTTGGGTTTTCTGCTGCTGGAATTGTGACCACAAGTGGCCAAAGGAAGGAAGCGCATTCTGACCCACACTATACTGTTGATTTCCAACACCCCCTCGCTGAACCCACCCTGAAAATGTCTGTTTTCCAAAGGCAGTGCCGACGTTACTCTGAGCAGCACCCGCCATCCCGTCAAAAACATTAGATTTCCCCATACTGTCCAAACTTTGAAAATGGATTTCAGGCTGCTGCATGAAATTGCCTGAATTGGTTATGATCTTGAGTCCATTATTCTGCTGTGGATATACCATGGCCTCCATACTATTCAACCCTTGAAGAGACTTGCTGTTATCCAGGCTTACCGATATGCTAGCATGAATCACTGGCTGTGAAATGAGTCCGTGCTGCGCCATCGGAGCCGGGTTGTCGTTTTGCTGTATAAGAGCAGTGGCTGGGGTGCCTCCCACCTGTAGCTGAAACACATTCTGAGCAGGTATTGTCTGGTTGCCCTGATGCTGGAGAATTTGCTGCGGGTGCTGCTGTTGAAAATGGTGTTGCTGTAACTGAATTTGCTGTGGCTGTTGTTGTAGTTGAATTTGTGAAGCGCTAGCCAATCCATATCCAAATGTGTACTGCTGTGAACCATCATGGTTCATCATTGCGTGGACTCTGAAGCAGGCAAAATAAGATTTTTCAAAGCCAATGGGCCCACCTTTTCCAGAATTGAAATAAGGAAGAGGCACAGATATGTCTTTGAAGTCTCCATTAAGTTAGGCCCATTGCTGATTAAATGATAT
The DNA here is from genome assembly GCA_031763155.1 of Dirona albolineata. Taxonomy (NCBI): domain Eukaryota; kingdom Metazoa; phylum Mollusca; class Gastropoda; order Nudibranchia; family Dironidae; genus Dirona; species Dirona albolineata. The sequence continues at coordinate 13,053 of JARFNW010204531.1, forward strand.
GCTGACTCCTTTGTTAGGCAATTACATTGTAACTTTTCTAGGTTTCTTTTCCATGGCAACAGGCTTCAAGACGGTTGTCTGTTGAATATAAAGAACAATTATTCACATTAATAAAACTTTTCAAACAAAAATGAAAATGCCAATACATCATTCCAAACAAGCATCTCTACCAAACACCACATTATAATGCCTCAATGGTGATGGTGTATTAAGAAGTACTATCTGTATAAGTAGTAGAACTGGTACTGGTGATAATAATAATCAATTATAACAATTAAAAAAATAATAATATAATAATAATAATATAATAATAATAATAATAATAATAATTATAACAACAACTTAATAATAATAACTATAACAATAAATAATAATTTATTATTTTATATCCCAATACAGAACAGACTGGTGTTGGCAAACAAAAACATCACAATGAACTATAAAGATGCAGGGATTGCCAGTACCAGAATCCAAGGAGGTCAAACACAAGATCTTACAACTGAAAACGGTGGCAATTAAAAATGTGAAGTCAAGAAAAGAGAAAAAACCCAAGAGATGAATAGTGGAGAATTAAAGTTACACAGGGTTGCTGTGCAGTTTAAGAAGATACCAATTCAATAAAAGTGAACGACTAAGTGCTGGAGCTGAAATACCCAGGGACAAGAAAGAGGAGAGCAATACCAAAGAAAAAGTTGGACAAACATTATAATTATTATTTTTATACAATATAGATCTTTTAAATCTTAGAAGAGGCTGGAGTTGGAGATCATGAATGAAGATGCAGCATGGATGTTTTACACTCCCAGTAGCAACCCTGCACCCAGCTAGAAACTATATAAACTATAAGTAGAAGAAAAAAGACTGAAGAAGAAGAAATGTGAAGAGCAACACACAAAACAAACAACTTTGGCTGTACTGTACATAATAATATCCTCCTCCTAGTCCTAGCCTAGTTAAGTTCCTATTTATAGCCTAGTCTAGTCGTAGCTGCCTGAACTCCATCACCACCACACCACACTCTGGAGAAGAAACAATTCTATCTAAATTGACAGGTACTAGTATTATATCACTCCAGTCTTTTTACATCTCTAACTATTGTTCTTCTCATTCTCATTCACTAGTCTCATTATTATTATTATTAGGTCTTCTTAGACTGACTTTCTTGAAGTTAAAGTTCAAGTCTAAGTCTAAGACAGACAAATGTTACTGATAGACCACTCTGCTCTTCTTTGGCATGCCAGTGCCAGGAAAGGTGAACAGATTGTTTCTTCTCTTCTTACCTTACACAGAGATTGTATTGAATACGAGACATAAATTTTATTTTAAATCATTTTTGTCACTTCATTACTACAACATAGATCTACATGATGAGATGGTGTATGGTATATTGGTATTGAGTATTGGTGGTGTATAATAAATGCTTCCAGTCCACTTCCACTAACCAAAACTATAAAAATTAATAAGCAGAGATTACAATAATATTAATTATTAATATATAGGTAGATAGTACAACATATCTACTATCTACTAATTCGCTACTACTACTAAGTACTAATCTACTAAGAATCAAGAATACAGACCAAGAATCAAGAAGACTCATCAAGACATCTTCTTCTTAGTCTTAGTCTTAGTGGTGACTTATACATGTAATCTTGTCTTTTACAATATTACACACTTATGACTATGATGAATATGAAGCTCTCTAATTCCAATTATGTTTTCCCTGACTGTGTGTCGGTACAGTACTCAGTACCAGTACCAGTAAAGTGACAGTGTAGTACATTCAAATCCAAAATAAATAGTAGTGTAGTCTGTGTAGAGAATCCGCTCACTTTCCTGATGTTACTCACTCATCAGCCACTCCTATGGAATGTTTGAGCATACTGAATACGTAATTGCGAATCGTCGGGATTGACTGTTCGTTGAAGCTACCTGCTTTTCCCATTCCATGACTTTCGATTTCTGTGATGATTGAGGACATTGAGATAAAAGATCTTCCTCCATGATTCTTGTTCATTACAATAGACAAGAATTTTTTACCAAAACATAAACGATGTTCCCCAGGTCTTAGCCTTAGTCGCATGAACCAATTGTAATGAAAATTACAAAAGCTTAGATTACCTGAAATATGTGATTAAAAGTTCCATTTTCCCGAACGTCTGGTTTTAAAAAGAAAAAAATAATAACCACAATTGATCGAGCAATTAAAATTAACCTATTTTCGTCATTTATTAATGTTTATCATGGCTGAATTCTCACAGCTGGGCATGCGCACTGTCCCAGAATGCGTCTCAAAAAACCACAAAAACGGAAGTAGTATAATGCCAATCGTCAACAATCTATTTCAGCATTTTAGCTGTCTCTTACCTAGGCCTTACCTAATAACCTAACTGGCCTGAGCTAATGATTTACATTGGTGTGGGTGGGTCAAAATCTGATCGTTATTCTGTTTACAAAGAAAGACGGAAGTCACGGAAGCCTAATAAAACTGAAATATTGCACTATTCTTATCACAAACGTGTCGATCCAGCCCAATTTTATTTCAATACTGCAATTGCGACTCCTGAAGAAAATGCAAATTTGTAACCTTGGGATTATCTCGGGTCTCCATAATAGGCCTATATAGAAGATGAGAACTGCGGACACCGAGCAATAAATATTCAGATTGTTTTGTCTTGTTTGTTTTTGTTTTGTTGTTGTTGGGTTTTTGTTGTTGATATTTTTGTTTTGTTTTCTTCTTTGTTTCTGTTGGGGTTTTTTGGTTTGTTCTTTTGTGTGTGGGGGGGGGGGGGGGGTAAGTTTTTAGTCACTTTTAATTTTAGTAATAA